>PVHX01011760.1:0-62560 GCA_004024805.1 Geosciurus inauris
TACCCCAGGGGGTTCCTCTCCCAATCTTCCACCTGGGAAACAAATAGTTTTCACATCCCCTTTCTAAAGGCCTGAGGCAGTTCCTGCCCCAGGGGGTTCCGCTCCGGAATCTTCCACCTGGGAGACAAAGCCTAACTGCTCAGGTTAGCACATCAAAAGAAGACCGCCACTGCTTATCTGCCCCCAATTTTAAAGTGACCAATCCCTAGCTCACCACGAGGTTTTGTAGTGGGCTCTATAAAATCCGTCCTGCGCGTCCCCTCTCTCTCCTTTTCCTCTTTCCTTCACCCAGGCGCCCACTCCCCTGAATGAAGAATCTCCTGACTGTACAGAGGTGTCTGTGTCTGGCTGGCCGATACCCTAACATTTGGTGCCGTGACTCGTTACTTATCTGTACAATGAGGCTGAATTACCATGACTTGTTACCACCTCCCTTTCTAGAACAAAAAGGGCCATTGGTAATAGTAGGGCTCTCTTTGGCCCCCATTCACTGCCTCTGGGCTAAGGCAAGAGGACTTGTTTATGCAGTAACCGCTACTTAAAAAACAAAACAAAACAAAACAAAACTTAAACAAATTTCATTACAGAATAGACCAGCCTTAAACTCCCATCACGCTGGACTCCCACCAAACTCAAAATTTCTCGGCAGCCCCCCTTCTTTTTCTGCTAATCAGTAATCTCTCCCAAGCTTCCATTCCTACCCACAGGTGATGTTTCTACATTCAAGCAACATGACTGACAACCAGATGCTCCCTGCCTCCCTGCCTGACCAATGTCCCGGCCGCACCCCCATCTCTCGACGCCCCTAATCCCGCTCGAAGCAGTCAGACAGAATCTGCTGTCCTATATCACCAAAAAGGCTGGGATGTCAGGTTTGGTCAGGATCCAAGATACCCAAATAAGGAAGCTGGTCAGCAGAGCTGCAAACCAGATGTGACGTCACTAGTGGACACGCCTCCTGTCAATCAGCGAGTTTTCCTGACCCATCAGGAAGGACTATGGCCTTTTCTTCCTGTACCCAACCCCTCCCCTTCCTGACCGGGTTTTCTTGAAATTCTCTGTGCACGGAATCTCCGACGCCATTTCTCCCTACCCGCTCTGATGGACGGGGAAGTGGTCCGAGGGCTCGCCTTCCAATAAAGCCTTGCCGAGTGGCTTAATTCATCTTCTCCTGGTCATGTGAATTTTACAACAAGTACTGCTGTATCTGGAGATTCTCTTGAATGCCAGGAAAATGAGTTGGGCACTTCAAATGGCATGCACACACCAGATACACACAGTTGTTACAGACACACAACACACACACACACACACACACACACCAGTCTGGAGAGCCTGAAAGAATGCTATTTGCTTATTTTGTCAACAAACCTCCATAAGAGAAGTTTCACTGCTGTTGATTCTGCTTGACCTGTCCTGGCCACAGCTGACCGGACAGAGGCCAACAACTCATAAGGTGGCCCAGCATAAAGACAGGGCTGAGACAATCTCTCGGGAAGGTAAATGGAGAAACATACACTGAAAATCCTCCTTTTTGAGGTATAAGAAAGGAAAAAATTTTCTCAAGGAATTTCTCTCTCAAGAATTCTCCTGCTGCACACCCAGGGGACATGGCAGCATGGTCCCTGATCCCACAGTTCAGCCACATTCATCTGGGGAGGGGACAGCCAGTGTATCTTGCACATGGTTTATGAGGTTGGTGAGCAGTTTACATTATACACTTGTCTCCTCTCCCTAGCAATTATCCTAATTCAAGCTACCCTTTCCCATCCAGGAACTCTCCATACCCTCTCACCTCCCTGCCAATAAATTCTAGTCTTCCTTGTAAGAGATGCTTCATGTGGAGGTGGGATAAAGCTCAAAAGACCAGTTTGCTCACTGCTTAGGGCTGAAGGAGAAGGTATCTGGATCCTCCTCCACCTTCTCCTTAAAGATCTCCCCAAATCTTAATACCTGTTAGCTTCAGTTTTGAGGCTTTAGCTAAAATTCTGAGAAAACAGGGAATTCTAAGAAAACAGTGCCAATCAGTGACTTTGGCCTAAAGGCAAGAACTGAATCAGCGAGTGAAGAAGCTAGAACACTGAGGGCCCACCAGGTAGAAGATATGGATGTAAAGGAGGACCGAAGAAGGCCAAAAATATGAGCAAGCCACACAGTACTGGATTCAATTCTGGTCTGGCCATTTCCTAGGGTGTGACTTGAAGCAAGATTAGGCCCTTTCTAGCCTCAATTTCTTCATCTGTAAAATGGGGGAAATGATATATCTGTTGTCATTGGAATTCAGATAATTCTTGCACAGCCTTTAGTACCACACCTAGTACATAGTACATAGTAAGTGTTCAATAAATACCAATTAGTACAAGTGAGCAAAAACTATGTACTGGAGGGAAGAGTCCTGGCCCTGGGGAGTCCCATCACATAGGCAGGGATGTGAAAGTGCCCCTGTGTGGGTGCAATGTAACCCTGCTCAAATGACGCTGAGAAGCCTATTGCCAGAGATGAGGAAGAGACAGAAAAGGAGGGGAGGGAAAGGCATCGTTGGGCCATGAAAGAATGAAAGAGGTTAATTCCTATAGTTGACAACTAACAGCTTCTTGTTACAGCTGTACTTTTATTTCAAGCTTATAATTGACTAAACAAAACAAAAATGCATTAGCAACTGCTTGTGGCAACTTGAGTGAGTGTTCTTAAAAAAAGTGTAACAAACAATGAGTGTGCCTCCTGGAATGTTCCAATCCTCCCAGGAAGCCTCCCTGGACAATCCTAAGAATAGCCATTGTCTTCACTTAGTTCTAATAGAAACAAGAAGAACTTAGGAACCTCCCCATCCGATGCCTGAACTGTTCTTGAGGTCAAACTGAAAAGAAAAATCTTCCAAGGAACTAAGAAGGGGAAGGAATCGTTATTTCCTAACCAAAAGGTCATTGAAGACATTAGTGGTAACTGTTGCACTGCCTGAGTAACTGAGCATCAAATTATTTCAGAGAATGGACATCGAGTAGATTTTACATCATTAGAGAATAAATGCCGCAAATCAGAAATAGCAAATTGAAACACATGGAAATTTTCTTTCTGGACACTATTTGGCATGGCTTTATTACAAATACCTTGCCAGTAGTTCGTTGTGGTATATAGCTTACAAAGATGAATGCAACAGTCCTTTGCAGTGTGACCTTGCTGTTCCTCCCATTAGGAGGTGGAGGCTATCTCCCTTCTCCTTGACTCTTTGGGGGCATCGTGACTACATTGACTAACAGAATGGGGCAGAAGTGAATCTGGGAGATCTTCAGGCATCTGTCTCAAGATGCCTTACAGCTTCCCTTTCTGCCATCTTGCAACCCTGAGACTTCCATGTTTGGGAGCCTTCCTTAGCCTTCTGGAGGATTTAAAACCACAGGAAGAGAAAGGCCTAGCTAACAGCCAGCATCAGCTGTCCCATGATTTGAGTCATTGTTGGACAATTCACATGCAACCAGGTCATCAGATGACTGTATCAGCAGGTGACCCCAGGCAAGAGCAGTGTCAGAAGAATCACCCAGCTAAACTTAGCCCACATTGCCAAACTGCAGAATTGTTAGCAGTGGAATAGTGTGTTTAAGCCACAAAATTGTGGGGCATTTTGTTATATTGTGGGGCATTTTGATGGAAATGGATAATTGATACCTCATTGTGAGCAAGTACTCTTTAGACTGTGTAGTGGGAAGGGAACAGAGGCTATTAATAATTCATTAGTAATAGCATTGGAGAAACTGCAGTGTCTAAGGCAGGGGGTTATCTGGTTAGAAACTTGGTGTCATGGAAAACATTTTAGTGTTTAGCAACATGAAGTGTAGGGTTGGCCTCTGTTCTGTCTGTTAAGGCTAGAAGCAAATGACATTTCATTTGCCCTGGGGACTGAGTTTGAAGTGTGTAAAAGTTTGCACATGAGGATACTCACAGGGGCTGGGGGATGGTTAACTTCTTCTGAAGCCCAGCATCACATAGGATGGACCTTATTTGCATGTACCAGCAACAAGATCACAGAAGGGGTTTTCCCTTTTCTTTTCCTTCTGCCAACTCTTACAGTTAATTGAGAATTCTATGACTTTTCCAGCTGGGGGATATTACACAGAACACACATCTGAGTAATAATGGACACCAGCTGTTGTCAGAGAGACAGTAATGATTTTTTTAAATGAATAAAAAGCTTATCAAAGCAAATGTAAAATTGATTAATCCAGTGAAGTCCAAGCACAAGAATAAAATCATGGGACGATTCTGTACACACCAAGAGACCATATCCCAAGTGCATACTCGACTGCCTGCTCTGTCCTGCTCTTTGTTATCGAATAACTACAGCAGAATACAGCTGGTCCTTACCCCAACTCATTTTCTTCCGAGGCTGAGAAGAATGTGCACCATGCTACCCACAGACAATAGAAAAATGCGACCTAGTGAAATAAATATTCTGTTTCTCTTTCACTTTTCTTTCCCATCTTCCTCTCAGTGATCCTCCTATAGGGAAAAACGTTCTGCCCCAGGGTACAGCACCTATTTGGAGAAAAGTACCTTAAACATTCATGGATTTAGGAGAAAAGTCCCAGAAAATTCTGCAAACGCCCACACTTCTTGGCTATGGGCTGCTGTGCACCTGTTTTGGCTTCAGAGGACCTCAGCCATGGGAAAAACCAGGCACTGTACCTCTGGGGACTGTTCTTGGTTAGTTTGTATTGTTACACAAAGGATTTTGCTTTAGCAATAGGGATGAAACATGGGCATGAAAGCCATCATCATTTTTCAGCTTTGAAATCCCACCCGAGTTCCAATTTTTAAAAAAATTATCTTTAGATCAAGTACAACTATCCAAAATTCTGGTTGGACTGTGTGAGGGAGTGTTAAGAGGTTATATTCTCACTGAATTCAAAACAATGAAATGTTATATCCAAGTGATGTTAACAACTAGATGGTGTCATATAATATAATGTTTCATGAACTTTTAAGTAAGATTTGAAAGAGTAATATTTCATGTGCAAATAAATTCAATTGTAAGGAAATTAATGATATGAAAGAAAATACTTTACACGTGATGGATTCTCATTTTATATTTCAAAATTGTAGAGAAATATGTGGCTCACCTAAAGTAGAAAATAAAAATTTTAGAGTAATATGTCTCTTTAAGGGAGTTTTGCACCAGTTCCAAAGCATTAATTTAAAATATATCTGCATTTCACAGATGTTGGACCAGGCCCTTTTTAACTTTGATGTTTACAGTTGCAAAAGGGGTCTTGTTTATATCTTCTCAGAAGGATTCAATCTCATGCAAAAGGATTTGATCTCCTTGGGGAAAAGGTGGAATCAACAGAAATTCAAAATATGTTTTTCTTTTTATCCACATCTCACGGGACTCAAAGAATTTTACCTCAAAAAATATTTACCTCCATTATTCTAGCAATCCCTGTAATTCGCTTTAATGTAGAAAAAATATATCCAACATTTATGTTTTAAGAAACAGTTTGTATGGTGCACTTTTGCCAATTTGTGCAAAATTGTCCTGTCCTGGGTGAGAATCTAGTAGCTCAGGTCAACAGAGGTAATTCAGCAGCCCCCTCTCATGCTTGCCTCCTCCCTATCCCAAATAAATCATTTGACCTGCATCATGTAGTTTGGATCCATGGATTGGTGGAACTATTCAAATACTTAACTGTATATTTTTAACATTAAAAAATATTTAATTGCATAATATTTGTACATATTTGCAGAGTATAGGATCATCATTTGATACAATGTGAAATGATCAAATCAGCGTAACTAGAATTTCCATCTCCTCAAACATTTATATCTTTATGTATTGGCAGAGCCTTTGGGCTCTTATTTTCTAGCTATTAGAAATATATTATAAATTGTTGTAGGCTAGAGACACTCCTGCTAGGCTATGGAACATTAGAACTAGTTCCTCCTAACTGCATTTTGGTAGCCATTACCCATCTTTTCTCTATCCCCACTCTCCTCTACCCCAATTCCTAAACTGTATTTTTATACTAACAATGACAACTGCATTCATAGGAAAGTATCTTGGAGGATCTTGTGCCGCAAGCCTGGTATCTAGGGAATGAGGTTGTTGAGTCACCATCTCATGATGTAATTATGCATCCAAGAAGCCAAAAGTGGGAAAGAGCTAGAAAACAGCTGGGTTCCACAGGGGTTAGCCTAAGCATTCGGCAGAATAAGATCCAAGCACTCTTTTTCCTGAGATGTGTGGCAAGTAAACTGATATTTCTCTTCATTATTTCTATTCTTAGTTATTTCCATTTTATTGTATATTTAACTAGGTTACTCAGTGAATATATTCATTTTTTAAATACACCCTCATGGGGTGATGATAAATGCACTTCTCTAGGATACAGGAGACTTATGATGTGGTTTTGTCTACTGTGCATTCTTAGAGAAATAAAATAAAAACAGCTGCTACTTATTAAAAGCTTATTCTGCTAAGAATTTACACAAGAGTTTTATTTTAATATTTTCAACAACCCCTTTAGATAGATGACACTATCTCTATTTTCAAATGTGGAAACTGACTCTCAGAGAAATTAATTTTCTACTCTTCATTAGGCAAATGAGCTGAGCAGAATTTGAATCCATGTCTTTCAGACTTGAAAACAGAGTCCCACGAAATGTGGATAAAAAGAAAGTCTGTTCCTACCACCTGCAGTGGGTTTCAGGGTTGGTGGGCCTGGGGACAAATCTCAGCTCTGCCACTTACCAGACTTAGACCGAGGAAGTTACTTAATTCTCTTTCCTGTCTGCCACACAGGAAGGATATTATTTAGTACAGAGTATTGCAAAGATTATAATGGCATGAGGTAGAAAGGGTTTTCTGTGTTCTAGTCTCTAAATACTTCCATGAACAACTTCCATGAACCTCATTTTCCTTCTTTGTATATTAAAGAGGTCCATGAGGCTATAAAAATATCACAGTATATTTGACTGTGTACATGAAGAAAATTAAGACCTAGAGAACTGACTTACTCCAAATCACAGCCAGTTAGTGAGTTGTTTGTACTTTCAGGGCACTAGTTTTTTGTGTTTTTTTTTTTTGTTGTTGTTGTTATTGGAATGAGACTTGGACTTAGTTTGATCAAATCATCTGGAATCCAGATCATCTAGATTCTAGATAATTAGCAAAACTGCAGTTACCATATTTTATTTGTTTGGGGGTTTTGTCCTACACTGCCAAACATATTTATTGCATATTTATTATTGTGTGAAGGGTCCTTTGTAGTTGTTATCTGAAATGTATAGTTGTTGGTCTGATAAGGACTTCTCTGCTTCTCATCTTTCAGATCTAAGCTCAAGTATGATCTCCTAGAGAGGCTGTCATTGGCAGGTTTCCACCTCTCATAGCCCCCAGATACGTTGCGTCATGCCATCTTCTGCATCTCATTAAAGACACTTAACATAATCCTTAATTTTCATGTTTACAATTTACTTGTTTATCATTTCTCTGGCTATACCACAATATAAATACCACAAAGAAACTTTGTCAGTACTTGTTATTTGTGGTATATCCAGCCCTAAGCCAGAGCCTGAAACATAATAAGTTCAAAATAAATATTGGTTTAACAAATACTTGTTAAATACAAATTTAGCATATAATCCAGTAATTCCATTTTTAATTATATATAAAGAAGTTAAAAGAAGATATGCTCATGCAAACATATGTACATGAATGTTCATAAAAGTGGAAACAATCTAAATGTTCATCAGTCCGTGAACTGATAATGAAAATGTGATACACATATAGATCATGTATAGTATATATGTACACACATATACACATATAATTCAACATTGACTCAAATTTAAATTACATGTGTGTATATATATACTCTCAGAAGGAAATTCTTATTCAAGGAATAATGACATACATGCTATAACATGGATGAAATCTAAGACATTATGCAATGAGATTAAAAGCCAGACACAACATAAGACATACATGAATCCATGTATATGACATGTGCAGAACAAATACACAAAGATAGAAAGTAGATTAACTGTTTCCAGGGCTGGGTGAAGGGAGAAGGGGAGTGACTACTGGTGGGTGTGGGATTTCTTTAGGGAATGATAAAAATGCTCTGAAATTAGTGGTGGTGATTTAACAACATTGGGAATATGCCAAAACCCCTGAATTGTATACTCTAAAGAGAGAACTTTATGGAAAGTAATTCATGTCTCAAATAAGCGAACAGAGCAAGATAAAAAAGGAGGGTTAGAATATAATTCATTGAAAATTGAAATAGATAAATTTCTGCAAAATATTCTACCATGTTGAAAAGCTGTTAGATTCATTTATGACTTAGTTACAAACAGAGAAAGTTTTAGAAATACTTCTGCTTTATTTTTGCATAACATTAAGTCTTCTGTAGCCAATTGAAAATAAAAGAATAATACCTTTAGATTTTGTTACTTCTTGTCTTGCCTTCCCAATGCCTGGTCCTGTGGCCCTTGACTAGGCACACCTCTTAGTGACTCATTTCTCTTTGTGAAAGGGGTGGCTTGCTTTCCCCTTGCTCCCCAGAGGAATGCTGAGAACCCAGTTCACAAAGTAACTGCATGGCATTTTACAAGTTCAAATGCTTTAGAAATACAAGTTAATAATAGGAATCCTTCTTTCTTTTAATTGACTTTAATGAGATAAGCAGACCTAATCCCTTCTGTCTTCTAAATTCAGAATGTAATTATTAGTGAGCAGTTAGCTCAGATTTAAATGTTATTCCATAGTAGATGGATATAAACAACAATTAACTTTTGAATTGCATGAACCAAAATTCTGGCTAAGTACTAATGCAACTAAAATCAGAGCTGAAAAAAGGCATAGTTCCCTCATAGGAGAAATCTATGTATAGGCTAGAATTGATGGTATTTTTTCGATGACCCATTCTAATATATCAGTTCACAAGGTCAATGTATAATAGTCAAAGTTTAATGATGTGTAAATCCATAATAAATGGAGAATTTATAAATCATTGCTATGTTCTCAAATTAAGACATTGTTAGTCTCTTCCCTCCCAATCTGTTCCAGCCTATCTGTACATAGGAGTGAATGCTGCCTCATTTACCTCCCCTTGTACTTATTTGCACTCCTTTGTATGTTTTTATCAAGCACTGAGACAGTTTATGTCATCTTTTATGTCATCAGTGTATCATAGCACCAGATGCTTGACCTTTGGGGAACAAAGTTTGTGTCTTTTTCATCTGTGAGTCTCCAGCATTCCAAGTAGTACCTGGAACATAGACATTGAATAAATGAAGGAATCCACAAATGCAAATTGCAGGTAAATTGCTATATGAGGACAGGATAGGAACAACCACAAAGAGGTGCTGGAATTGAATCCCAGGACTGCTGGGACCACCGGCTTTAAGTCCTAAGGGCTTTAAGATCCACTGAGAAACTTGCAAGAATAGGCTGTAAATGGGAAACATATTAGAAGCTGAGGTTCTTGGCATAAAAGAATTGAAGCAAGTTGCTGCCCACTCTTGGTCCATCCTGGCCATGCCTGCTCTTGCACATGTTCTTCTTCCTATCACTTTCTTCCCCCTCTCCTCATTTTACTTTCTGGTTCTATTTTTCTTGATAGCAATTAGCAATGTGTATTCTAATTGTCTCAGTTTATTTTCTGTTGTGATAATAGAATGATTGAGATTGGATAATTTATAAAGAAAGGAGGTTTATTTTGGCTCATGGTTCTGGAGTCTGGGAATTCCAAGAGTATGGCACCAACAAGAGCCTTGCGCTGCTTTCAACTTCAGGAAGAAAGTAGGAGGGCAAGCAGGTGTGTGCAGAAGAGCTAAAACATGAAGAGTGGACTTGCTTTACAACAACCCATTCTTGGGGTAACCAACCCAGTCTGATGAGAGAAAGAACTCACTACTTCTGTGAGATGACTTAAATTCCATTATGGAGCCATTTCTCTTAAAGGTCCCACCATCTCTTAATGCTACTACACTGGGAACCAAGCCTCAACATGAGTTTTGGTGTGGATAAATCATATTCAAACTGTAGCATTAGTGATTAATTTTATTAATTTGTTTATTATCTGTCTCCTTTTCACTCTGCCAGAATCTAAACTGATTTGATGCAGTCTGTTTTCTCCTGATTTAGACAATAATAGTGTATGCTAGAAAAAGATATATTCTGGAAATAAGCCTTGGAGATAATAGCTGCTCAACAACTATGGAAGGAAGAAAGGGAGGGAGGGAAAGAAAACGAAAGAAACAAAAGAAAAGACCAATCTAAGAAAGAATGAAAGGCATTATAAGGTTTTTACAACTTTTAATATATTCAAGTGAAGTTTTGGCTCACAGATTTGTTTTGTTTGGTTCACAAATGTTTTAAAAAATTAAAAAGTTGGTAATTTCCAATTAAAAATTGGGTTATAATCTTCTCCTAAAAAATTAGGTCTGGTTAAGCTAGGTCTTAACTTCTAACCCATGTTAATGGCAGATCTGAATGGGCAGCCACAGGGGACATGGGCTAGAGGATTTTAAAGTTGGGATGGAAGTTGGAATCTTTCCTAGACTTTCTGAATGGCCTGGAGAATCTCATTGTGGATATATAATATAGAAAGTCCTCAGGATAGTTTAGTCTGATGCAAATTCATATTCTCAAGGAGGTTCCAAAGAAAAGGAAGGCTCAGGTCTTTAAGTCCTTCTTCATTTAAACCAGAGATCCCTGAAATTTAGTGGAGAAGGGCAGGTGTGGCTAGACATATCCTCTACTGATCCCGCTGCCCCAGGTACTCTCTGCAGAGTACTCTAAATCTTGCAGGTCTCCAGTGAGGGTCTTGAAGGTACATATGTTAGGATATGTCCACTCATTGGAGTGATAGAATCATGAAGCCAATTTAGCTCGAACATATTCTTAAAATATGATCCATTACCCCTACACACCTGCTTATTTACCCAGCAAATACTTATTGAGCACCTAAGAGCTACATCCTGTGCTAGAGACTGTGTAGCCGGTGTTGAAAAAGTCAGTGTGATCCCTGAACTCACAGAGCTTACAGTATTATCAGGAAGTATTAAAATCACAGGAAGCTTGAAAACATACAGCAGAAAACTAACTTAGTCTATCTAGTCTCTGAAACTGCAGATTTAGTTCAGCATATACAAAATATACGAATATACAAAGATTTTTTTCCTGAACTGTTTGGGACGAGTTCTGGGGGGAAATAAGCAATTGTTTATTTTGACAAAATAAGTACGCAAACTTCTTTTTAGAATCATTAATATCTTTTGAACTTTTTGGATCTAACTGTTGGAAGGCCATCCTTCCTCCTCAATTTATAGATACAACTATACCATAGTATTTGACTTAAATACCTAAGCCCACTTCTTTTCCAAACTTACTTAACTACTAATATCTTCAATTTTATGATATATGGGGTAGTAAAAAAAAATGTATACACGTGTGTATGCATGTTGTGTGGTACCAGGAATTGAACCCAAGGCCTCAGGCACACTAAGCACATGTTCCACCACTGAGCTACACACCAGTAGTAAAATAGCATATTTTTTGTGGTAAAATATACACAATGTGCCATTTTCACCATTTTAAATATGCATTCAGTGATATTTAAGTACATTCACACTGTTGCACGAGCACCACCATCACCCACGTTCAGAAGTTTTTATCATCCAAAGTCAAAGTCTGTACCCATTAAATATGAATGCCCCATGTGTCTCATCCCAGCCCCTGGTAATCACTATTCTACTTTCCATTTCTATGAATTTGGTCCTGTTCTAGTTACTTCATTTAAGTATAGTTACACATTTTCCTTTTCCTTTTATGTCTAGTTTATTTTGCTTAACATATGGTCCTTAACTGTCATCCACGTTGGAACATGTGTCAGAAGTTTTTTCTCCTTAAGGATGAATAACATTCCACTGAAAGTATGCTCTATATTTTGTTAGTCCATTCATCAATCCACAGGCACTTGAGTTGCTTTCACTTTTTGGCTAAAGTGAACGGTGCTGCCATGAACAGGGTGTATAAGTATGACTGCTATGCTATGTAGTGCTCTCAGCCTCACCAAATGCTTCTGAGTCACAGTGTTTGTTTTTTTCTTCTGGTAGATTAAAAAATCCAAATGCAAAGTTAAATCACTTTTCAATTTAGGGGTAGTTTCTGACTCTTGGTCTGGAGTTATATTTTTTCTTGAAACAACTTTTCCCCTTTTGTCCCCATGATTCTTTATCAGCTAATGGAATACCAAAGCAAAACTATCTTTGTTGGATGCAGTTTGAGATCAGATACATTTACTTGTACATGCTAAGGGAAATCAGTATGCCCATAATTTAGGGGAGAGCTATTTTTAAAAATTTATCTTTTAATTTATTTTTTTAAAATATATCTATTTGCAAAAATTTATCAGTTTTAGTTTTAGCTGTTTCTTTCTCCAAGAAAATGACGTTTAGGCTACTAAACCAAATTTAGTCTTTCTCCCTACTCCAATAAACCGTTTATGATCAAGTTCAAACTTGTATATATTAGAAACCAGGAAATCACATCTATAGCCAAAATAAATCTTTGTTGGCTTAAACTGGCTTAAATTGTACCCGATGTGGTTTCAGATGCTATTCTTTGATAACACTCTTCAGTAAATTCCAGAGATGTCAACACTGTGTTTGAACAGACAGTTTGAAAAGTTGAAAGTCCTCAGATGAACTTTGAGGAGAGTGAGACTATGTGGGTGGGTGCGGTTGGGTCAGCTAAGCTGTGTGTCCATAAAGCTCTTCTCAAGTGGAGCTATGATTTTTATGTCAGCTCATTTGTACTTGTGCATTTTTTCTCATTGGAATTCGTATTTGTTTGTGTTGATAATATTAAGCAAGAATTTTAGACTAGCGACATTTGTGATAGTCCTCAATTTCTGTTTAAAGAGAGATTTCTAACAATTAAAACTTTCCTGTTAAAATTTATCCAATTGTTAAAACCTTTCTAATTCTAATAATTCCACATAAGTGGGGAAATATCCCAAGTCTGTGCTTTGCCTGACTTACTTGCTTTCTGCCTTGGCTTGCTGATCTTGTCAGGCACAGACCCATGGTGATGTGCAGTTATTTTCTTTGACAGTTTAATGCAGGGTGGTAATTCTCACTGCCTGTCAGGCAGTAAGACACTAAGTAACTGATTTGTGCTATTGCAGTCTTGATAATGTTGCCTCCTTGGTAGTGTTACCAAATATAAAAAGGAAAAACATAGGCTACCTATTTAAAATTGAATTTCAGATAAACAACAAATACCTTATAAAAACACTGAATGGGTGTCTTTAATTTATCCAGCTGTACTGTTCCTTGGATTTCTGCCAGGAAGACTACTCAAAGAGTAAAATCTCAATGTCATTAACAACAACAACAACAAAATAACAATTAGCTACTCTTAAATGCAGGGAGTGTGGCTCAAATACCAGTTAGTGTGACAGAATTTTAACCTGGTGACACAGAGTGACCTAAATTGGAAGACAGACTGTAATGATGGGGTTACAAGATAAGAGATAATGAGTATTGTTTTAGTCAGGTTTTTCACTGCTGTGACTAAATGGACCCAACCAGAACAACTGTAGAAGAAAAGTTGATTTAAGGGCTCACGGTTTTTGAAGTCTTAGTCCACAGAAGGCTGATTCCATTCTCTGGGGCTCAAGGTGAGGCTGAATGACATGGTGGAAGAGTGTGGCAGAGGGAAGCAGCTCATATCATGATTAGAAAGCAGAGAGACTCTGTTTACCTGATAAAATATATACCCAAAGCCATGCCCCAATTCCCACCTCCTCTAGCCACACCCTACCACTTCAATTACCACTCAGTTAATTCCTATCAGGGAAAATTAAATCACTGATTGGGTTAACACTCTTATAACCCAATCATTTCTCCTCTGAACCTTCTCGCATTGTTTCACACATGAACTTTTGAGGGATAACACATCTAAACCATAACAAGGACTTTCCTCTGAGCTTGTGACTTTTCTCTGAAAGCAGACACTGATAAAGTTTATTTTTGCGAGTGATCAATCTGACAGGCAGAGTTTGTGATGCCAATCAAAAGAAGAGGTGGTAACATTAAATTTTGTTAATCCTGAAAATCCTGTGGGATGCATAGGGACTTCACTATGGAGTGCACTGTGCAGAAAGACCAAAGGAGACAGAAAGGAGGAGAGGACAGGGATATGACCTCCCAGCAAAGAAAAAAAAAAATCTGATTAGATTCTAATATACAAAAAATATCTGATTAGATTCTAATATACATATAGGCAAAAAAATACCTCACATGCACAGTAATTATTTCTTGCCCCACCCCAAACTGTTTGAATTTCCCAGTTTAGAGTCATTATACTTTTATCCATTTAATTATACATAGGTACTCTACAGTATATATTTCCTAACACAAGGGAAGAAGACAGGCTCGCTCAGATGGGATCTGAACCCTTCCAGGGTTTAAAGTGTTTTCGAAAGGGAAACTAGAGATCCCTGATTGTAAACTCCCTTAAATGAAAAGTTTAGCTTCTGTTTTTCTTAGCTGAAACTAATTCTGTGGCACCTGCTCCTCCTACAATTTTAGTGATTGACAAAGTCTGACTCTGAAGAGTTGGGAAATTTCTATAGGAAGGGAGGTGTCCACATGCTTCCTCTACGAGAAGGAGAAACAACAATGGTGGGTATTAGTTTGATTCATCCTGCTCCCTCCACAGATACAGCAGAGGGATCTCATTTGCCACAATGCTCCTGTCCAGTGGCACCCAGGACCTGAGGGGCGAAACCACCAAGTGTTGAACCCATTGTAATTTCTCAAGTTCATATTTCCATTGCATTGTCTTTCCCACTGACTGAACTGTCCTTGGAGGTTCTTTTCATCCTGCTCATTTCCTTTCTGTGGTCCCATTACATCATGTAATACTTCACTAAATAAGGTTTTAGTAGTAGACTCATTCAATGTATTTTTTGCAATTGTCGAGAGTTTTTGGTATCACAGTGAGAAAGAACAAATGAATGACAGAGGTTCCACATCAATAGCACATTTCATTTGAGGTTTTCTCTGCAAAATATGGAATGACTGTGTTTGGATTTGGTGAGAATTCCCTTTAATACATTCACAGATTGTTGCATGTGATGGAACTTAACAATGCTGTCTTACCTTGAAGAAATTTGACAGATTTGGATTTCAGTTCTGGCTCCATCTGTTGTTTTTGTTTTGATTCAGAACAAAACAGCTGCTTGCTTTGACTGTCAAATACCAAACTAAGTGTGTGTGTGTGTGTGTGTGTGTATGCTTTATTAATCCTGATGAAAAGGATATAGTGGAACAGCTTGTGACAGACTTTTACAAACTGTGCAGGGAATGTCACAATAATGACAATAAAGGAGGGAGAGAGGAAGTGGAGTTCCTTGTTTTTGGAGCCAACATTTCAAAGACAGGGACTTAGCAAGTCATCCAACAATAAAATCCAGATTCCTCAAAGGTGAAGTCCTGCCTTTTACTTAAGGTCAGTTCTTCATCATGTCTTACCTAGTGGTTTGGTGGGATTGGAAATGGCACTTGGCATTTTTGCAATTTGTGTACGTTTTAAAAGGAGCAGCTCTGTGGTATTTTTCACATTCTCAAAGACTATATGACTAAACAAAAAAAAGGAAAAAGAGTAAACAACTCTTAACCTTAATACCTAATGCCATAAAATGCTATAAAACATTCAGGAGGCTAAAGTGGAGGACAAAAATATAAGGAAAAAAACAATATATGGGTATTCCATCTTGTTATGGTCAAGAATTGATGACCACTTTTGTACTTCTTGGTAAGAAAAAAAGATAATTTAAGTTATCTCTTCTGACCAGCAGCTAAATGAAAGCAATATTTTATTCTCCCAGCTCCATTCTCTTGCCAGGTCCTTTGTGCTGGTTAATTTTGATGGAAAGGCAGTGCCTAATAGGATTATTTCAGACAATGGAGTAATTACTACCTCAGATTTTCTTTTTCTTTTACAGGAGAAAGTGCTTCTTTATTTTGGTTTTCCTAGTTCTTGTCTTATAATGAAGCTAACTAATGTTGTTTAACCAGCTGAAAGCTTTCTGGCTTTCAGAGGCAGCCGTTGAGAAAGGGCGGATTTGAAATGAGAGAAAGGGGAAGCTAAGCTAAAAAATAAAATGAATGCCAAGCTCTGACGCTCTCCAAGGGTCTCCAGGGTGTCATAATTTTGGTTAATGAAAATCCCAAGAGGGAAGGTCATAAATCAATGTTGCTTGGCTGGTTCAATACAAGCTGTTGGGCTGAATGTGTCAGTGGAATCTGCAATTGACCATCAGGACCTGGAATCAACCAAGGCATAAAAATGACCTCTGACATGCCCCTGAAGGAAGAGAGGCTCCTGCTAAAATGAAACTAGGCCATGTGGTAACATCAACACATTCTTTTAACCCCAGGACTTGTGCCAACAGTTCTGGGAATGGCATGACATGGCTTCCTAATCTCTAAATGGAAGGAAATTTATAGATCACCTCCATGGATCTCAGGAGAAGTGGCCAATGTTTCTCTGAATTCACATTGTACTGCTGTTTTAATGTTCCTCAAATATTGATCAGACCTTGCCATATAGAATCATGTCATTTATGGGCTAGAAGTGATCCTCAGTGTCATCGTAGTGCAGGAGCTACCATGCTCCGCTAGAAAGGTGAATCCTTGGTAATAATAATAAAGCATATGGTTAAGAGCAGACTGCAACCAGATTGCTTAGGTTTGAATGTCGTCGGTTTGTCACTTCACCTTTCTTTATCTCAGTGTCCTCATATGCAAACTAGGGGGAGTTTAGGCATATATAGTATAGTATGTAAAAATTAGACCAGCTAATGTTGTTTCAAGTGCTTAGCAAGTCTGATAAACTAAGTGCTATGTAATGTTTGCTTATATTGTCAAAGAATTTCACAAAGAACTACATAATATTAATTATATGGTTTTAAAATGTAGTATTAACCACAGTGAAACCTGTGTATGTTTGGAAAGTGGTAACATCTGTTCAGTTAACACTGTGTTTGGTGAACATTCTTGGATCATCCACACTGATTAAACATAAATTCTCTCCTTCATTGCATTTGTTCCAGAGTTTGGGAGCTAAAATTCTTTCCATTCACTCACCCATTCAGCATCTACTGAGCATCCACTATGTTTCAGAGAGTGCTTCAGGTTCTGGAGATACAGTAGTGAACAAAAGAGTTGAAAATCCCTGCCCCCTTTCTAGTATACCCAGTGAACTCTTTAGACTACGGATTTGTAATATAAAGGAAATGAAACTTGGGGAATCCTCAGCTGATTGCCCAAAGCCACATGACTTCCCCTAGATCCCTTATCACATCAGGCTTTTAAACATTCTTCTTTACCATGCAGTTCTAAAAACATCTAAACGATGTATATTTGCCTGTCAAATGAGCCAAGGCAGAAACAGTGCGGTCACATAAACAAACCAGGTGTTTCCATCTGACTGAATCGTGTGTGTCCTAGCCCCTCAGGGCCACCTCATGTCCCCCCTTCCTTCTCCACACTGTATCTGTTACTTCCGTTTAGAAGGCTTCTGATAACTATGGTGATAAGTGAGGGCAATAGCAATGGTAAAGAAAAAAGGATTTTAACTATAGAAACGTTATTAAAAGAGAGAAAAATTTATCTTGAGAATTTTTAAGCTTCACACTCCACATTAAGTATGTTCTGGACCTTTTGGGATAAAATGCTTATGTGGGTTTGATATCTTTGCCAAGCTCTCCAAGTTTCATCCTGAGATGTTCAGCAGCATTTATTTTCTCAGGATTTATGTACTCAATTACTGTGCCTTTATGTTTCATTTTATTATTCATATAGATATGCATAAGCAGGTAGTTTCAGGTTTTTTAAATATTTTTTTGTTGTTGTAGATGGACACAATGCCTTTATTTTACTTACTTATTTTTATGTAGTGCTGAGGATTGAACCCAGTGCCTCATACATGCAAGGTGAGCGCTTTACTACTGAACTCCAGCCCCTGCCCCAGCCCTAGTTTTAGGTTTACTGTGTATGTGTTCATTTATCTTCCAATTATTATGTTTCTTCATTTCTAAAATAGCATCCTGTGAGTAATAAATCATTATGTACCACTAAGAAAGAAAAAATAACACCATCAAGTAAATATCCATTGCTCTTCTTTGTAAAATGCATCTCAATTTGAAGGATTTAAAAATGTGGCAAGAGACTGAAAGGTGTTCATGGGTAAAAATATGTCTCTTGTGATCCATTACAAAATTATCCCTTTTAACAGATGCTGAAGAATTGTTGCTCTGAAATACTTTGTGACTAATTGGTTCAAATACCTGTTTAAAAGAAAAGGAAGCCCAGGGAAAAAATGAAGTGTTAAAACCAAATTGGGGGTTTTAAATTCAAGGTACAAACTGAAATATTTGTAGATAAAAGGATGATGTCTTAGATTCACTTCATAAGAAATTTTACGATGGGTGTCGTGGGAGAGATGGATGGGACTAGGATGAGCTGTAAATTGTTAAAGCTGGATTGCAATTATATGAAGACTTTTTATACGGTTCTCCTAAAAGTCCAGGAAAAAAATCAAGAATCAAAAATCTCAGTAGTGACAGAGCTTCCCAGAAATAAGATTGGGCTCTCATGTGTCCTATCTATGGCTAAGGTGATAAGTTGCAGATAGAGACTAAAGAATGTGCTTCCTGAAACTGTGAGTGAGGAGTGAGTGAAGGATGATGCTCATTGCTAGTCCTTCATCTTTCTTCTGAATATCTTATTGTACTGAGCTGCCTGGGTCCTATCTTTTATCACAGGAGTAGTTGGCTAATTCTTGTAATTACACTTTGCCTTGAAGATCATGTACTACTTTACGTCAGTATTCACTTAGCCTAAGGGATGTGAAGGATTGGAAGATAATTAAAAATAGCAATAATAGCAATTTGAATTTGTATTGAATGATCCAGTCATTGTGATAAATTGCTTATTATATGTTGTTTATTTCTCACAACAACCCTGACAAGTAATAATATTGTTGTCTTTGCTTTTACCTATGAGGAAACAGACTAAGAAAACGAATGCATTTCCTCAAACTGGCCAGTGGCAAGACCTGGATGTCATCCTAAGCCTAGACTCTAAGTCACAACCATTGCCTTCTCTCTAGTTACACCAGATGAAGAGCAATGGAAATCACACCTGTTGAGAATTACTCTAAGAACAGGACAAAGGACTTAGCCTCTGGCCAGCAGTGAGATGATGCAGATGGATACAAAGGAATACAGACACAGGAAATGAATGAATCCTTGTAGAAACAAATCAAAGAGGAATGCAGAAAACTCTGCTACAAGATAAACAGTTCTAGCAGCAGGGACAGGTGAAAGGATGGTTTCCATTCCCTCCTGAGTCTTTAAGCCATATCAGACTATGCTCATTCTTCTCAAGCCTTTGGTGCCCAAGCTGAGCTGGGTAAAATCATACTATCTCCTAGAACTCAGATGAACCTTCCAGACTTCCATGGTTTGCTCCACTCCATCTGGAAACTTGCTCATGCTCACCATCAAGAGAGAGGAGTATTATTATTATTTTTTAACCACAGCACTGTCCCTGAAGGGCCTTGACTGTTCAACCACTCTTTGTTACAAAATCTAATCATTATTCTTTGCGTTTTTACAGATCATGCCTGAGGAACTGGGCGCAGTGGCACATGTCTGTAATCCCAGCAGTTCGGGAGGCTGAGACAGGAGAATCATAAGTTCAGTGCCAGCCTCAGCAACAGCAACGTGCTAAGCAACTCAGTGAGACCCTGTCTCTAAATAAAAAACACAAAAATAGGGCTGGAGATGTGGCTCAATGGTCGAGTACCCCTGAGTTCAATCCCTGGTGCCAAAGAAAAAGATCATGCCTGCCCTGGCAGGCCAACTACTACATATTTACTCACAAATATCTCAGTAATATTTAAATAAAAATAACTTTTGGAGTGGGAAGTCTTGAAGTCATTATTTGGATGGGTGGACATTTGAGTTGCAGGATTTTGAGGCGGGTAGCTCAAGGATGATGTGTGTATTTAAAGCAATGAAAGCCGTGTGGGGTGGAACCATAATAGAGCATCTAGCTAGTGCAGACTTGGCATGTAGCATGTCCTCTCCTACATTTCCTCTACATTTCTGATAATTTCACCAGCAATCACATTGAACTTGAGTGGGGCACCTGTAAATTCTTCATGGTATCATTGGAGACAAGATTAAGAAATATGGACTGAGCTAATGCAATTAAACTGATTAATAATTAGATGAATGCGCATACTTAGAGGATATCACCAAAGATCACATTACCTTCCTTGTCTATGAAATTTATGATTAAATAAAATGTAAAGTCTTATTAAACAAGTACAAATTCTTCTGAGTAGCTGTGCATTAATGCTACAGACCAAAGTAAATAATATTATATTTATCATTATTATATAGCTCATTAGTCCAACCTGTTAAGATCTGTTTGGATTTTGGATCTTGATCTTGTTGATATGTGAGTGTATTATTCTTCTTGGCTTTGTATACAGAAATTTATTAAATATGCATCTATCCAAGACATTGATAGAAATGTTTATTAGAGCAAGACTATGGGTTTTGTAAAGTCACCCTCTGCCAAGTTGCTAATACGCACCCTCTAAATAAGCTCATTTAAACTAATTGCATTAGATTGATATGTATTTCTTTTTTATCAATGCATTGTAGTTATACATAATATTGGGGTTCATTTTGGCATAATTGTACATACGTGGGATACAATTTGCTCCACTTCAGTCTTCAGTACTTTTCTTTTTCCTCCTATCCTTCTTTTTCCTCTTCCCTTTCCTCTCTGGTCTTTCTTCTATTTATTTATAGTTTTTAAAAAATTTCTCAATCTTATCTCCAATGATCCCATGACAGATTTATAAAATGCCTCAATGAAACTCAAGTGTATTTTGTCTATTACATTTTCTTGAACTATTGTTTCTCATGAATTTGTCCAGATTCAATTTAGCTAAAAGCAATTTGACAAAAAAAAAAAAAAAAAAAAAGCAATTTGGCTAAGAAGATAACGATCTTGTTAAAATGAAATAATTCCAATCAGTATCTTTCACAAACTGGTCATTTTTGTGTACTATTGGACATAATTGCCACCAATTTTGTGCCTTATTGTTTTTATCCATACTCTACTTTTGCTCTGTCATTTGATTTTTTAAATTCTAATACATTTTTAGTCCATTAACTCTAGCAAGCATTGCTTCTAAGGTAGAAAAATTGAAACAATCTAAAAGTTCGGCTGTTAATTTTGGATGAATGCAAATGTCGAGCACTTGATGGAGAAACTTAAAAAACGTATGCTAGCTTCCAAATACCATGTAGTAGGGAAAAGATCATATATAATTTTCAGGAAAGCACATGAAAAACTATCACACACTCATGTACAATTATTGGTTGACACCACTTAAATGGGACTATGCTTAAAATTTTTTTCTGGTTTCTATTTACTATTTTCCCATAATAAGCATGTGTTGTTTAAAACATAATTTAAAATTTTATTTGATTATTCAACTATCTTATTAGTTTCAGATGATTATCTCCTATTTTTGGATCCTTATTTTCTAAGCAATTAATTGTTTAAAATTTCACAGTCTAGATAGAATAATTATTTGGATATGAATTTAATGTATATAAAATGATAAAAAAAATTCCTAAAAATTATGGAAGAATGGTTAAGATACAGTGTTGTAAAGCTGGCTCATGTTTTATCATTCATCATTGAACTTCTCATAGGAGATACCTGTTTTCAACCAAAGCATTGCATTGAGCAATTGGCTTTGACCAAATTACTTTGGGCTAAATAGCATGCTATCTATCTATCAGGCTGGTAACACATTAAAGAAAAAAAATGTGACTGTATTGATGGTTTCCTTTTTAGTGAACCCATGCTGGACTTTAGGGATCCTCTGGCATCTCTTTTGGATGTTCAACGAACCACTTTAATGAGCCATTTTAGAACCTTGCCAATTTGAGAAAATTGAGCAGCGTTTATAAGTTCCTTTTGAAGCTATCTAAAGACAACAATAGGGAACAGTCTTCTACTTGAAAATAAATACTGACAAACTAAGCTCGGATGTTGTCCAGGGCATTTTATTCCAAGTGCTTCACACTGACTGATTCTCAAGGAAATTGCTCAATTCTCCGTTCTCTGGCATGGCTACAGAATCAACTCAAGAACACTACATACATTTTATACTCTTTCTCCCCACAGGTTTTCCAGTGTTATTTTTCCCTTAACCCATCTTACTGTTATTACAATTATTTTAAAAATCAGTTTGTTTCCAGGGGCTGAGTGCTGTTTGGCTCTGCTCATAGCTTGTCCTTATGGCACCTGGGAAGGATGGTGTATAAAGTTCACTAAAGCTTCTATAAATTGCCAAGAAACTCTCTGTGAGCCCTCTAAGAGCTGCTGCCAGGCTCAAGGGTGGTAGGTTACACTTAAGATGATTTTGTCTAGATGAGATGGAATGTCCAACTTATTTTCCATCTTGACTACAAAGGATCTAGTGAGAATTACTCACTTTTAATATTATAGTCCTTACTTTCCTAGGGTTGTTTTTTTTTTAAATAAAATTTCCAGGTGCAGTGGATACACACACCTGTAATCCTAGTGGCTCAGGAGGCTGAGGCAGGACGATCCTGAGTTCAAAGCCAGCCTCAGCAAATCAGCAAGATCCTGTCTCTAAATAAAATATAAAAAAGGGCTGGGGATGTGGCTCAGTGGTTAAGCACCCCTCAGTTCAATCCACAGTATCAAAAAATAAAATAATAATAAAATAAAATGGTCTAATTATTCTAATTGCATCTGAGAGCTAGTTCACTAGAGTTGTATGTCCATGTAAAAATGAAAATGTTTAGAATGATTGGATTCTTCCAGGAGGGCACAACATTGTAGTAGTTAATTGCAGCTGCTTTTTTCAGGCTTTCCTCATTAAATAAAAAATGAAAGTCAAAAATTTAAAAAAACTATTAGTTCTAGAGACTAACAAGGTGACAGCCTATCAGTGTGAGCTCTAGAGCAGTGGTGATTTCATCAGGGTCTGGTTCTTAGCATAAGACAAAGAGTCTTTATTCCTAGCATTTTTAATTCCTGTGCCTTCATCTACCTTTGAGGGACTGTTCCTCAAATTTCTCATGCTGAGAAATCAATCTGAATACATCCAAGATGAAAATACCCCAGACTACCAGAGACGAAAAACCTAAGAACATGAGTGACTCTTTCAATACAAGAGATGTCATATTTGATAAAAGAAAGAGAGAAATCTTGAGATTTATTTTTTCTGGTCCATGATTAGGCAATTTTCTCTCAACCGACATAGGCAATATATTTCACTTTAGTTTATCTCCCCTTTGGTTTTTTTTTTTTTTTTTTCCTTTTTATTTTATTAGAACAAGAGAAGAAATTACTGAGCATGGCTTTGATGTAGTGTCTGGTTAATGAAACTAACACATTCTTAAATATTTATTCTCACGCGCAGGGTATTTGGATTGCAGATTTGTAGAAATGTAGAAATGTTGTCAAGTTAAAAATAACTCTTTCACAAGGGAATGGGACATTGGAATACTAATCCAAGCCCACTGCTACTCTTCAGAGCCCACATCCTGGGTGTCCTGGCTGCACAAAGTAAACAGCCCCAGCTTTGCTTCCTGGGAAAACCTTCACCTTTCTGCTTGAACCATTTTAGAAGTGTGTGCCAAGCCTAGCAAAAAGCAGAAAGACAAGAGAAGAAAAATCCTCAAATGGTCCCTTGATACTCCACGTTCCTTACTGTGTGCCTTGTGGGGAAATGTTCTTCCTTCTAGGCCAAAGGTAGCGTCAACATTCTTATCTAGAGGGTGGACGAGTGTCTTACATAAGTGGTGTACAGCTAGCTAGTCAGCAATGCGGTGCAAAGCACAGAGCCAAGAGAACACCTGTGGTTAGGAGAGGAAGCTTGATCCAGGAAGGAAAAAGCCTGGAGGGTGGTTTCCTTAAGCTAAGGCTACGCCTCCAGATTTTAGGCAGGACATCCTCTGGGGCACACCTCAGTCTGCACATAGGAGGGAACACGTGTCACAGCAATAGATGCTGGTACTTATACAAGAATGTCAACCACTACCACAATTGAGAATGACAATATTGAGCAGGACTCTGATTGTTTTGTATGGAGGGAGATACAGATGCAGATTGATGCTCTTCATTAAAGGGAGAAAAAAACAAAGGGGTTAGAGGATCTCAGGGGAAGTTTGAGATAACCATAAGTCACTTAGTCCTGTATAGTGGACAAAGGCAAAAATAGAAGAGCAGGAATGTGTGGGCAAAGATTTGGGAAAATAGAAGCAACTTGATTATACTCTATATCTCTTCTCCTTCAAGGTGTCCAGAGCATACAAAGAAGATTCAGCATCTTATTTTCTCCTATTGCAGACAAATATTTTACGGTGATGTCCTCTGGCAAACAGATTAGTTAGCTAATAGCATTGAATATTCCACCTTTGGAGTCAGGTTAAACTTGAACAAAAACATTAAAAGGTCCTGTAAATTTCCACAGAAAGATTGGATTTTGTTAACATTAGACAAGTAATTACCTTATACACTGTTGAACTTGTTCTACATCATTTTATGTCAGACAAATCCCTGGCTCTCAGTCTATACTATAATAATTCCCAACTTCCCAATTTAATTTGCTACAATGACAAGAAGTTGGCCTGCACACGCCAGCACCTGATCCCAACAGATTTTCCACATCTTGCAAAGCTACACCAGTGCAATTGTAGCATTAGAGTTTAATTAATCTCCTCCTATGCCTAAAGCAAGCACCAAATGGCATTTAGGATAAAGACCCACAGATCTGGAATGACATTTGGTTACAATTCTACCAAGGCTGCTTTTCTCTCTATGGGATTGATCTGTACTGTACTCAGATCTCAAGTGGCAAAGATAATTTGATCCTATCTTAAAGCATACTGATCACATTGAGAGCACAGAGAAAACCCAGCACTGTGTAGACACTTCCAACAAATCTACGCGACTGTTTTGTTATGGAAAATTTTTTATTTTCTTAAACAGTGACTTTTTTCTTTTAAATCACTGCTGTTTGTGCACATTGGACAGTGAGCTGTTATTCTTAAAGGCAAGAGGTTAGGCAGCATGCTAAAGTTTCACATTAAGCAACAAAAGAGTTTCAAGGAACGTCCTCAAATTACACTCACAGTTTCAAAGTTCAAGAATTGTGGCTGAGCACTGCTTACCTTACAATTTCAGGTCCAAAGGGGTCTTTAAGTTTAAAGTAGTACATCAAAGGTGCAGGATTTATTTTCTTGCATGAAAGTCTCATCTGTCATAGCACCCAGCTCCCCGGGAGGAACCAGCCCCTTCTTCCCGAACGCCAATGAGGAAGCCAGAGAACACATGTGGGCAGTGGCTTCCCTGAAAGCCTGTCACAGTCTGCACATGCTCTCTGTGATGGAGGTGCCAAATTAACCTTGGCGTTAGGCTCACAAAGCACCTCATTGTGAGGCCCTGGACATCTCAGGGGAAGAAAAAGGTTATAAAAAGCTCTAGACAATCTGAAGTCTTCACGCTTTTGTTGAGATGTGCCTGTCATTCAGTGAACATAAAGAGGAAATACTGTCTGTTAATTAGCTTTCTGGGGAAAAAGTATACTATTAAGAGCCCACCAATAGGTTGAGATAATAAGCAGGCTTGTCTTTTGGAATTCTGCTTCTGCTGCTGTTCCTGACTCTTGTGAAAGAGTTTTCTAGTTCAAGGGCCATATCACCACTTAGAAAAGTGTCCATAAGTGCTGACAGGACGTTTTATTGCAAGGAAGTTTGTGATAATGCATATGCAATAACATTTGCTAACTATCCCCCACCAGGACCAAGGATACAATGAAAATTGACTGCATCTGTGTTATAAAATCAATCTGTGACATATTATTTCTAGTGAATTATCCCCATCAAGGTAACTAGAAGTCACTGTGAGAAGGAAGTACAAACCTTCCCATAGGACATGGACATACAATGACCAGATAAATACTCACCTGTTGCTTTTTTACCTGCATATTTATCCACCTGCTACAGTGTGCCACAGAAAAGAAGTATTGCATTTGGAAATTTTTTAAAAAGTCAAAATAACTAAACCTCTTCAAAATAAAAATGTTAATACTCCAGCCATGATTAGTCTTTCCATGGAGTTTAACGTTCAATCATTTCACTCTCCTTGCTAGAAGGCTGGTCAAAAGCTATTAATCACAGTGAACAGTTAGTCACAGATGATAGTAAGAGAGAAAGTACCTGTAAGGAGAAAGTGGGGCAAAGAGACTCATGTTCAACAGCTGGTTCTGGTTGTACAAACAACAAACTCTAACTCTGGTTAAGTCTTTAGGTCTCTCTGCATCTGTTTTTTGTTTGTTTGTTTGTTTTGTGTGTGTGTGTGTGTGTGTGTGTGTGTGTGTGTGTGTGCAGAGTGAAGGACCTGGACTAGGGCTTGAGTAGGTGCTGAGGTGAGATGGAGAACATGTGTCTGCATTTCAAGCAAAGCTACCTCTCTAAAATAGCTGGCTCTCAGTTGGAATGTCGGTTACATGTGTCATTTTTAATGTTTTAAAAGAAAATAGAAATTCAGATTGTCTGTGAAATCTCCTAAATTTTATATGTAGTCAACTTAAAATATTTAAAAACATTGTATCAAACAAAATCTATTTGCAGATTCCCCTATGGACCACCAGTTTGTGACTTCTAGGATAGAAGATCTTGAATCTCATCTGATACAGGGATTATTTATTTTCTAATAAATAATATTTAGTCTCTAAAATAAGTTGAGTTTCATGATACTAAACCCAAGGTAGAACTTAAAAAATATCTGCCTAGCACTTTTGTGGTGAAATTGAGGACCCTAATTCTTCAAGTTCTTGTTGGTGGTCTCATGACCAATGATCTCCTTCGGCTGACCTTCCTTGGAAAGGGACCTTGTAGGACCCATGGCATTGCTAACATTCCAAGAATCCGATGAATGAAAATGGACATGAAAACCTGCACTGGGGAGAAAAGGAAATATTGTTCCAGTAATGTAAAGACCAACCAGATGCAGCACCATTGCCTTATCTCAAGACTGAAATATCAAAAGTAAAAGCAAAAGTTACAACAGGGTTTATGATAAGTAGCTTTTTTCAGGAATAAGGTAAAGAAAGGCTTATTGACTTGCTAAATATAAAGAGATGTTGGATCAGGGTGGAGATGATTGCATAACAAAGTCTACTAAATAAGTGTCTGAGAGAGAATCCTATTTGGTGAGTAAGGGTTTCATCTTTGTTGATTGTTAAGAATGCCAGCTCAGTGAGGAGACAAGCCTGCAAATGCTCAGTAAATATTTGCTCTGACTGATGAATCCAGGCAAAGAGACTGTGAACCCACTGAGATGGGAGATGGATAGGCAAGGCCTCCAGTCTTTCACAAATCAGTTTCAATATGAACAATTTATTTTGAGAACTTTATCTTAACCTTTCAAACTCCCTTTATTTTGCCTTTAATATAGTTCTTAAACTGCATTTTGATTTTTTTGTCTTGTTGTCTGTCTTCCTCACTCAATTATAAATTCCTTGAGGTAGGGAATCACCTCTCCTTCTTTCTTTTATTTCTCAAATCCAGCACATTGCATACTTGGCACACATAAGGATCATAGAAAATATCAGTTGTATGAGTCAGTAAATAGACAGGAAGCTAATAACTAAAAACGTAGCATATGCAGTGAAACTAATGTGATGATAAGGAAAGTCTTTGGAAGTAAATTAGATTTAGAGGTATTGGATTTTTTCAAGCAGAATTACATTTTCTCAAATGTATGCTTAATATTTTTTTTTATTTATGCTATTGTGGGTTTTTAGTTTGGACATTATTTACTATACTATTCCTTGCTGCAATATTTAATGATTTTGTCATAATCTGAGCCTTCTAAGCGTTCTTATTTATGGTTCATATGACCATCTAAGGGAATGTTTTGGTCAATAATTAGTGTATAGCTGGGAGTTAACATAAATTGACCAACTTCATATCTCACATTGCTCTCAGAATTGCGACAGAGGGAGCGAAGGTAATTCATTTAGCTGTGAATGGTTACATGGCAACCAAGGACAGTCGCAGCATGCATTGTAAGGCTTAGGGGACCAAAGAGTAGGGTAGATAGAAATGATAGAAATAATTCTCCGTGCATAGCTTTGGAACTTACTAATGTGAGCCATCACCATAAATTTAAAAGTGAAAAATGAATAAATAAATGACATTTCAACTGAATTAATTTCAACCATAAGATTCTATGATTATGTGAAAGATTGAAGAATATGGAGAAATAAAGAAATAGAGGAAAAACAACATAGGTGATTCTTTCTTTCTTTCTTTTTTTTGATGCTGGGGATTGAACCCAGATCCTTGTGCATGGTAGGCTATAGTGCATGCCAACTGAGCTATAGCCCCAGTCCTGGTGATTGTTTCTGATATCCATTGCTGTATAGCAAACTAACCCCAAATTTGATAGCTTCTCATTTATTTTCTCAATGGTTCTATAGGTTGACTGGGCTTACTGAATCCTTCTCCTGCTTTATATGGTAGTAGCTAAGGCTGTAGTCATCTGGGGGTTTATGAATTGGAATCTTGAAGAAGATTGACTGACATGTCTGTGCCTTGGCCAGGATATCTGGAAAATGGACCTAGTCGGTCTTTTTTTTTTTTTTTTCTAAACTTTTTTTTAGTTGTAGATGGACACAATGTCTTTATTTTATTGCTTTGTATGTGGTGCTGAGGATCGAACCCGGGGCCTCACGCATGCGAGGCAAGCGCTCTACCACTAAGCTACAATCCCAGCCCCCCTAGCCGGTCTTAACTGGGACACTAGGGCTGTTGCACCTTTACTCCCTGTGTTATCCTAGGGCCTCTCCTCCATGTGAACTCTGCCATAGTAGCCAGACTTCTTACAGGGCAGCTGAGGATTCCCCAAAGTACCAAATAAGTCATTACACCTTCCTGAGGCTTAAGCTTGACATTGTCACAATATCATGTCTACCCCATTTTGCTAGTTCTTAATACATGGAAGACTTTAAATGCATATTGAAGTGTATTTCAGGTTTAGAAGTATCCTTCCTGAACCTTCCTGAATATGGTGTCAACTGTATGATTACACCTACATAATGTTCTGGAAAAGAAAAAACTAGAGACAGTTAAAAACAAAACAAAACAAAACAAAAAACAGTGGTTGCCAGCAATTGGGGTCGAGGGAAGAGATGAATGAATGGAGAACCAAGGGTTTTGAGGACAGTGAAACTACTTTCTGTGATGCTGCAATGTAACCCCTTACACATTTGTCCAAACCCATGGAATGCACAACTCAATGACTGAACCCTAACTCAAACCATGGACTTTAGTTAACAATAATGGTTCTGTGCTGTTCTATCAGTTTTAACAACTGTACCACATACCTGTATATAAACTAGGAAAAAATTCTAGTCATATTTTGAGAAGTAGTGCAGTCATTTGCTATAAACTCAAAAATGCTAATCAGGGCAAGCAGGTAGGGTTCTAAGACTTGTCTGATTTTTCCTTCCTTTTTGCTATTTTTAAAACTCAGAACATGCCTTAAAATTTGAGCAATGACTTTTTTCTAGTTATTTTGTGAATTGGCAATAAGACCCACCAGAAGCAATGTAATCATTTGGCTAAACTTCTCTTTCAGGGCTTCTTTACCCTGTTACTTCTTCTATATCCTTCTTCCATTCTCCTTAAACTTCCTCTTGGTGCCCAGTGTCCCACCTCATTCCTTGATCATCCACAGCATCTGTTGAATAATAGCCCATCTAGGGTTTCTTTTGATTCAACTCTGAACCTCAAAATGCATCTGCCACTCACCATTCCCATTTTGGTCCTGCTTAGGGCTATGAAATTATGAAATTACTCTTTCTGATTATAATTCCTTCATTCTTCTGAAATATCTTAGCCACTCAGAGTGAGTAAAGGTGGTGGTAGTTGTATCTGTTTATACCAAATTCCAGGCAATATGTTTTAACTTATCCCAGAGAATCCACATTTCCAGTGTATAGTTAGAAGTGGTATTATTGATATTGGGATGGATTTGCCATAAACAAAATCAATACCAATGGTACTTAGCACTTTTTGACTCATATTTTAAAGTGATGATTCTCAACCTTGGGATAAAGTATGTACATTGAGAGACTGGGTATCAGGAAGAGTTTGGAGAAGTTAGGTAAGGAGTGGTTATTGTTACCTAAGAAGTGGTTCTAAACTGAGCATGTCTGCGTTCCATCTTTAAATGGCTAAATCTGTTGTTTATGGGAAGAGGGTAGGAGAAAGGAAATGAAGGAGATTTTTTTTTTTCTTTTTCATCCCAGTGCTGGAGATAAAAGCTAGGGCCTTGTATATGCTAAGCAAGTACTCTATCACTGATCTATATCTTGGTCCCTGAGATGCCTTTTCATAAGAATTTTCTAGCTTATATGACTCTGATATGTTCTCCAGTTGAATTAGAACTTCTAAAGTGATAAAAGAATAAAATTCATTAGAAAAACTTCAATAAATTATGAAACAATTATAAATGGAACGGAAACATTAATGGATACATAAGAAAAACCAATCTGGAATTCTTGAAACAAACAAAAATTCCTTAAAGAACTCTAACCTAGATTAAGTCAAAGAAAGAATCAGTGAATTCTTGAAAACAGAACAGAAGAATTAGCAGATATGCAAAATTTAAAGGAAAACAGCCGAGCATGTTATAGAATTGAACAGAGACATTAGTTCTTATCTATAGAAACTATGTAAAGTACTAACAGGATATAGTAGCTAGCTTTTCATTGCTGTGACCAAGATACCTGACAAGAACAACTTAAGCAAAATATTTGGTTTGGTTATGATTTGAGAGGATTCAATCCCTGGTTGTCAGGCTTCATCCCTCTGGGCCTGAAGTGAGACAGAACATCAAGATGGAAGAGCATGGGGGAGGAAAGCTGCTTAGCTCATGGCAAATTCCAGAAATAAACAATTCATAAGCTTTACTTCACATGCTGTTCTGAGTAGCATAATAAAATCTTGTGCTGTCTGGTTCCATCCTGCCTGGGATGTGAATCATCCCTTTGTCCATCATATCATCCTATATGTGCTACCTGCCTTGTCTGTGAGTCCCTTAGCCATCTCTGTTATCAGTTTGACAGTCATAGCATTGCAGTGCTCATGTTTAAGTAACACTTATTTTATTTAATAACAGCCCAAAGCATAAGAGTAGTGATGCTGGAAATCTGCATGTGCCAAAGAGAAGTCATTAAGTACCTCCATTAGCTGAAAAGGTGAAAGTTCTCAATTTAATCAGGAAAGAAAAAAAGTCACATACTTGGATTGCTAAAGCCTACGGGAAGAATGAATATTCTACCTACTGTAAGAATAAATATTCTGTTAAATTGTGAAGAAGGAAAAGAAATTTGTGCCTATTTTGCTGTTGCATGTCAAACTTGAAAAGGTATGACTACAATGTGATAAGTGCTTAATTAAGATGGAAAAGGCATTAAATGTGTGCATGTCTGTGTAGGAGAAAAACAGAGCATATGTTGCATTTATTAGCACCTGCAGTTTCAGGGGCTCATTGGGGATCCTGGAACATATTCCTCTTGGATATGGGAGAATCATTGTATTGATAGTGATACCCATCTGTTAGAAGCTTTATATAAGACCACACGTTAATTGACATTCCTACTAACAAAAGATTGGTATGTCCCGACTACCTTTGTATCTGGGAAAGCTTGTGACTGTGTCAGTCAACTAAGTATGGTAGAAGCAATGCTTTGTGATTCCCAAAGCTAGATCTTGCAGCTTCTGTCTTTTGCTCTATGGATACTTACTCTCTGGGTAATATCTGTTAGGACACTATCTCTTGGAATCTAACTGCCATGCTCTAAGAAGCCCAAGTCACACAGATGGGCATGTATAGGTGATCCAGTAAATGATCCTAGGCAAATCCAACATTCCAGTCATACCAGCTTAGGTACCAGATGTGAATGTGAGAAGCTTCTGGTTGATTTCAGCTCCCAGCTATTTGCATCATCCCCATCTGAGACCCCAGACATTATGAAAAATAGCCACCTTTGCTGTGCTGGTTGGTTGGAATTCCTGATTTTCAAAATTCATGTGCATAACAAAATGGTGATCTAATATCACAAGTTTGGGGTATTTTGTTATGAAGCAATAGATAATCGGAGCTGTTGTAAAGATTAAATGACACAACTTATATAATTCCCTAGTTCACCACTCCACTAAAAAATATAGGTTGCAATGTTCATGCAGGATATCCAGGTAGATGTTTCAAATTATAGTAGTAGTAAGGGTAGTGGCAGCAGTAGCTACTAACATTTCTGAGCATATTTGATGCAACCAGTACTGTTCAAAGTGTTTTATACGCATTTCGCTCACACTGTCCTCACAATAACCCCAAGTGCTATTAGTGTCACCATTTTTCTGATGAGGGCATGGAGACTCATGGAAAGGTTAAGTCACTTGTACAAGTCACACAGGCAGCAAATCAATGATGGGTTTTGAACCTAGACAATCTGACCGCAGTCCCCCTAGACAATCTGACTGCAGCCAGGCTGCAGAATGGATTGAGCCTGGGGATCCTGGAGCCATTCAATTCCAAAACTTTGGGGGCAAGCGTTCTTAAGGAGTGAATATAGAGATATGAGAAGCCAGTATGGACCTGGGAAATCTGACTAGAAAAGGGAGGGGCCAATAAGACAAGCAAGAGTGCTCCAATTGGGTAAAGAACGCAGGGGGATGTGTGGTGGGACTGCAAGTAGTGCAACCATTCTGGAAAGTACTATGGAAATTCCTTAGAAAACTTGGAATGGAACCACCATTTGGCCCAGCTATCCCACCCCTTCGTCTTTACCAAAAGGTCTTAAAATCAGCATACTACAGTGATGCAGCCATGTCAATGTTTATAGCCACTCAATTCACAATAGCTAAACTGTGGAACCAACCTAGATGCCCTTCAATAGATGAATGGATAAAGAAACTGGTATATATACACAATGGGATATTACTCAGCAATAAAAGAGAATAAAAATATGGCATTTGCAGGTAAATGGATGGAGTTGGAGAATATCATGCTAAGCAAAGTAAGTCAATCCCAAAAAACTAAAGGCTGAATGTTGATAAGTGGATGCTGATCCATAATGGAGGGGGGGAGATGGGAAGAATGGAGGAACTTTGGACTGGGCAAAGGGAAAGGAGGAAAAAGGGAGAGGGTATGAGGGTAGGAAAGATGGTGGAATGAGATGGACATCATTACCTAGGTACAAGTGTTATTTTACAAATGGTGTGACTCTACATGGTGTACAACCAGAGAAATGAAAAGTTATGCTCCATTTGTGCACAATGAATCAAAATGCATTCTGCTGTAATGTATAACTAGTTAGAACAACAACAACAACAACAATAACAAAAGAATGCATGGGGAGAGCCCAAGGAGAAAGCAGCACTGGAAAGGAATTTAGAAATATACCTATCCTTCTTCTATGGACTGTCTTCAGGGTCAGGGAGAAGTGATGTTCCCTTCCTACCGATTTGACCATGGATGCTAAAGGCAGAGAACTAAGCATAACTACAACTAATTGCATAGTTGAAACATAAAATTTTTTGCCAACACATCCAATTAACATCTCTCCTTATTAAAGGGCAAGATCCTTTCTCTCAAGAGAGCTCTCAAGTTTATTTGCAGCTAGGAGAGATCTAATTGTTTCTAAAATGTTTTAATCTTCTCAGTTAAGTCCTGAGATATGTCAGACACAGAGGAGCCAATTTGCTCACCCCTTTGTTCCTCCAGAGTGATGACACTGGAAAAGCTTTCTGTAATGACACCATGAGCTGCACAGGCGATTTGACCATGAAAAGCCTCCTTTTTGTACACTCAGTCACAGGCTATCTGTGACATTTGTCGCACAAACTTAATTATTCAGTTGAAAATAAAACCATGGTATGTAATGCATACAGTTGGCCCTCTTTATCCTAGGATTTTACTTTCATGGATTCAACCTGCTACAAATTGAACCTATTTAGGAAAAACAAAATTGCATCTGTATTAAACATGTACAGACTTTTTATTCTTATTGATTAATCCTCCAAGCAATATAGGATAGCAACTATTTGCATAGCATTTACATTGTATTAAGTATTATAAGCAATCCAGAGATGACTTAAGCATGCTAAAAGATGTATGTTGGTTCTATGCAAATACTACCCTATTTATATAAGGTACTTGAGCATGGTGAATTTTGGTATCTGCCAGGGATCTGGAAGCAATCCCTTATGGATGCAGAGGGACAACTGTATTATTAAGGCTTGTGTTCAGGACTGAATTCTTCCATCTGTAGAAGACAGACAATTGAAACAGTGACAATGACTATAAATGGAGGTGAAATTCTAAAGGGAATACTAACCAGGAGCAAGGGAAATAGAATGTGCAACTTGGTACATGACCCAGGAAGTTGATCAGGTAAAGGACCTGGGATAAAATTTCTCTGTTTAAAAGTGCCTGAGAATAGAGGTAAGTTGAATAAGACTGATTCAGAAAACTTATTTAAATTTAGAATAGGTCAATCATACCCATTGCTTTTCTTTTTTTCTTTTAAAATTCACCAGGCCATGAGAATTATCATTCAAATCAAACATGCTCTTAGTAATCAATGACTTGGCAAGGCGATAGTCTCAGACCTTGATTCTGGAACTTTCTGAAACTCCCAGGCTTTCCTGTCTGCCTGAACAGTTCATTAAGTATTACCAGAAGATTGATTTTTGTCTATAAACTGCCAGGGCAAAGAAAACTTTCAGATCCCTCCTTAGGAAATAAACAAAATTAGTTTAGAGGGTGGTGGCCTTAGATCCCTGCATTTAATGCTTAGCTAGACTCTTCTCTGAAGTATTTCAAGATCCTAACATTGGGGGTAAGGTTGGGGGATGTTGTAGGACTGGGCAGGCTTAGGTTTTTTCATTCTGAGCACCAGATGATATCCTCATCAGCAAACAAAACTTTGTAAGGATTTAACCTAACAATGTGAATTCAGGATTTAGCACAAGGTCTGGCAAAGAGAGGTCACAAAACAAATTATAGCAATTCTTAAACTCCTGTTATCTGCCTCAATCCATTTTCCTCTTCTCTTTCAATTTTCCTTTCTCTTATCTCTTTTTTTTTTTACCGACATTAAAAAACAGATTTCTCTCATTGTTTCTCCTTGAAACAAATGTGCTATGCCTGAAGGTGGAACAGTCCCATTAAGAGTTCCACAAAGGAACTTCTCATAATTTCCCTGTAGTGACTGACCCCTCTAAGCCCAGCCCTTCTCATAATTTCCCTGTAGTGACTGACCCCTCTAAGCTCAGTCCTGGGCAGAGGAGATGAAGATGTTTTTGTACATTGATGTGTCCCCAGGCTTTAGGCCCTAAGGGGAACTTTTTTTGGTATTCCATTTTTGTGATATACAGAAATGCTGTTGAAGCAGTTCTAATAATCCCTGCCTGACTTCGACTCCACAGCAGATGGGTAAATTTGGAAGCTTTCCTCCCTGTGTTCACCTTCCTGGACTGGGGCTCAAATGAACCCAGTTTATCCTGGGGAGGTGGCGGTAGGCTCCTGGAGTGACTCTATAGTGCTCTTTCTTCACATGGACAGCCCCTAACACACAGAAGCAAGAAACTGGTTGCCAGAATTTATTTTTCCTTGTTTAATGCTGGCCCAGATCCAGTAAACTCTTATATGAAGAAGTACCAGCTCCCAGACATATAGAACAATGAAAATCCACTGTAGGTCTTCAACAAATTGTCTATCCTATGGTGACTTTAAAACTCTTATTCTATCACAGGGGGTGGTGATTAAGAACATGTGTCTTAGAAATCCAAAGGCTATTCCCCCAGTTTGAATTAAGTACATTAGAAAACCAAGGGTGCATGGATTCTTCTGTTGGGATGGTCAAAGCCCCACCTAGCAATTTCTAAAATCCAATGTTATGATATTTGATTCTAGTTCTCGCGTTCAACATTAGTCGAACCAGTTTAAAATGTTTGTTTTTATACAAAGCATTATATGTTCCACATGTTCTATACAGTTTGCCCTCTAGTTAAATTTCATTTTATATAAACTTATCAGTCACTAATATAATCAGCCTCGAAAAATATCCATGATTTTTCTGCTTAAAGTCTCATTTGTTTTTAATCTTCATGCAGAACTAACATTTTCAAACATCTGTTTTTATCTTGTTCATTTCTGCATACTTGAAATTTAACACATAGTAAAAAGCAGTAGGGATGTGGGGGTGTTTGCAATCTTGGCCTGAAATATAACTATATCAGAAAAGTGCCTGGGCTGAAATTCAAAATTATATTTACTTATTCAAAAAATAAACAGCCTTCTCTGTGTGCCAGGCACTGCTCCAGGTTCTTCATGGATATTAAGTCATTTAATCCTAATAATTCTGAGGGGGTACTATTATTGCCCCCATTTTAGGAATAGGAAACTAGGATACACAGAGATTAAGTAATTTATTGACTACCACATAAAGTCTGAGTAGACATTTATTCTTATTTAATTTTGTTCTTATTCATTTTCATTATTCAGACCTGAACCTTCAGAATAGTATAATTCACTGTATATAACAGGGCTTTGTACATTCACTATCAAGGAAAGCATGAACTTTGAGCTATGCTGATCCATTTCACAAATTCCTCTGGTAACCAGAAGCATGCATTGGGAAAATGTCCAGCTAGATCAGGGGTGCAGGGAAAGAACCAAGCCAAATGGCCCACAGGCTTTCAAACCCAGAGCCCCTGTGCTTACCCACAGAGTGGCCAGATATTTTCAGTCTTCATGTCTAGAAGTGTTTCAGGTGATTTTTCCCCATAAGTGTCCCTATCTTAACCCCAAGTCATTTATCTTGTTAAGCTTTATTTTCTCTTCTGCTTTGAAACTCAGCTTCCACCGGAGTGCTCCTTATACTTTTTTAGCCTTGTCTGGTCTAGAAAGAAAACTCCCTTGGTTCTCATTTGTCAGCCGTCCTGCACCAGGGGGAGGAGAGACACTTTCAGCCATTCTGCCTGTGCAAGACAAGCACATGGCACTTGAAAAAAACCTTCCTTTACTACTCAGGAAAACAGCCCTTCAGATCCTTTTAAACCAATTCCTGGCTTATTTCCAGTCCAACTAGAAAGGAAAGGAAAGTCTTACAATGATGTAAGTAGTTTTAGAATCACTGGGTTGTTGGAGCCCCGTGTGATCCTGATTATTTAATCTAGCTTCTATCTAGAAGATTGGAAACTAAGTAAACTAGCCCTAAAAAGAAGAACTCACATTCTATTTTAAAGGATTCTTACTGGAGTTTCCAAGCCTTGTTTGTCATGTGACAGATATCTTTTGGTTGCTGGACTCAACCCTAGCTTCCTCTTTACCTAAGTTGGGGCTCGTTAGTCTCATTGCAACATCAATATAAATTTCTAAGAAAAACTTTCTGAGCCCCATCTGGATTACACTTAAACTCTATATTCATCATACCTTGTATCCCTAATTTATTTGAGGATTGTTTGCCTACTACTTGTCTTCTTCCAATACAGTATAAAACTCCAAAAGACCAGTGTGGTGTGTCTCTTGCCCATCATTGCATCCCAATGCCTAGCACCATGTCAGCATTTATTAGGGACTGAAAAATTATTGTCAAAAGAACACTGAGGTCAGTAAATATAAAGAAACTATGGCTACTTGGCAGCTCTTCAGCTGGCTCTTACACTAGGATATTTGGAATTAACTCCTCCCATTCCCCACCCTAACTTGAGAAGATGCCTAGCTTCAAATAAGCAAATATAACTAAAATCACTATTTAATACTTACTTCTCACAAACTGTTCTTCCCTATGTGAACGACCTCTTCTCAGGCTAAGCTAAACAAAAACAAACAAACAAACAAAAATGCTTCTGCAGTGGTCAAAACCCCCCCAGGAAGAGAAGCCTACTGTATCTATACAACATTCATTGCACAAGGGATCCAGGTACTTAAGGAAGAAGTAGCCATTTTAGATCAGTGGAGCGGCTTAATTTTGGCTTGTACAAATCTGGATAGGTCTTTTTGGTCCTCTCTGAAAAAAAACTTTGCTTGTTGCTATGTTTGATCATAGTTCACAAATATTTCATGGTTCAAGAACCTGTAATTCCAAGTCCCTAGATCAAAAAAGACTCCCTGTTTTTTTTTTAACCCCAGCGTTTCTAGAACCATTTAAGAAATTTCTTGTGTTATTTTGAACATTGATTTGAGAGCAATTTAAGGAAAGTCTTGTTAAAGCCTGACAAGGATAGATTTGTGAGATTTAGGTAATACACTTTTTTGTACAGGTTGCTTCAAATATCTGCGATTGCTATAATGACGCTTAAGCTGACGATTCTACAGATGAAGTCAGCTGTAGAATCCCGAGCTGCCATGCCCACGAACTGCATCTGTGTTCCAATGTGCCCATCACAACTTCTTCTAGGGATTTACTATTTTATCAAATTTGATTTTGTTCTGGAAGTGGGCAGAGATCTTCTGGCCAAGAGTGGAAGTTTTGATTGTAATATTTTTCAACCTGCAAGGATTGTAGTTGCTTTCTTAGAGGTTGAAAAGTAACCTTGTTCCTGTGCAGAGGAATTCAGGAGATTATAAAAAGTGTACGAGGCTTTCTGAAGCCCTTTGTTTTCCTCCACATTTCCAAGGCCCTGCTTTCTGAGGGAACAAATTCACATCACTTTGTAAGAAGGACAAACTGATCTCTGATGTGTTAAACTGTTGCCAACCTAGCATTTTCTGTCATATTTCATTTTCCTTGGAGATCTTAAGGGGCAAGCATGAAAGATACGGATCTGGGTTAAAGCCACCCTTTAATTGTGATATGTCCCAGCTACAAAAAGAGAGAGGAAAAACATTCAGTCTCACACATATTCAGATTTGTTTCTTAGAAAAAAATTTCCTTCCTTCCATGGTTCAGAAGTGCTATATTTTTACTTTGCTATGGATATAATCTGTCTCCTCAGAAAAGTTTGAAGGCAAATCTTTGATTTCATGTTTAACAGGATAGGGTTAAAACAGGAAGACAGAGGATAACATCAAGAATATGGCATCATAAGAATAAGAATACCCCTCTGTGTATTTATTTAGAGCACACATTTTCTGTCTGTTTCAAATACATGTGCTTTGGTTTAGTTAAGGTTCCGGTATGTCCCACTAGGGTTCATGTGTTGGAAATCTGATCCTCAGTGTGGCGATGTTGGCAGGTGGTGGTGGGATCTTTGAGGGACGGAGCGTATGGAAGGTCATTGGGGCACTGCACTCATAAGGGATTAAGATAGCCCTTGTGGGACCCTGGTTAGAACTCCTCAGACTAAGTTCTTATAAAAGAGCAACCTATCTCACTATATGACCTCCTCTGCTTGGTTTTCCACCCTTAGGGTGCCATCCTCCACGATGCCCACACCAGAGGCCAAACAGAAGGAGCTGTCCTATCTTAGACTTTCCAAATAAAGCTCTTTATGTATCACTCACCCTCAAGTATTCTGTTACAGAAATGAAAACAGACCAATACAGCATGTATTGGATGATGTGAGGAGATGAGCAAAGGATGGAAGGAGACAGAATGGAGTTCCGTTCAGGCCACAAGCTCTCCTTCCTCACACTCATAAGATCTTCCCAGTGGGGTTTTTCCTAGTTCTAGGTATGACATATTTTGAAATATGCATATCAAAAGCATCACAAATTTCTTCTAACAAACCTTGCAACAAAGAGTCTCCCTTAAACTGAAGTTCTTCACCTCTGACACCAGAATCTATTTAATCCCTCACAGCTGCCTGCATGTAATGGAATATTCTGTTCTGCCCTGGTTCCATGAGTGATAACAGATATTACACACACTCAGCTCTAGCTTTTCTAAGGAAACAGTGATCCAGATTTTCCTCTCTCATAAGGAACCCATAAAGCTGCTTGACCACACAACAAAGATTTTTAAAAGTCCCCCAGTAATACTAATATTGCATTTGTTTTATTTTTTTTCTTGCAGTTTTTCAGGCATCTTTTTTAATGCTTAATACCCTGAGTGACTTTCTTGAATTATCTTCATTAATAATACTTTGTCTTGGCTTTGAACATTGTTATCAACAAGAGACTATTTTCAAAAAATAGAAGTAGTAAATATTGGCCAAAGATAAGGTCTTTTGAAAAGTGAAATACACACTGAGTTTTTACATATGGGTTTGCTCTGTATTTTAGAATCCTTCTCCAAGTAAGTTGTTCCAGGGACTGTGGCTGCATTCCCATACCAGCAGCTGCAGTCTGCCCAATGGTGTTGGAAGAACAAGCTATGAAAGGATTCCTTACCTTGGAGACTCACTCCTGAGACTATTCTTGTGAAAAATTGCATTTGCTTTGTTTTCAGAGTCAAAGAATTTGATGAGACTTCAACTTTTTCCTCTCCAGTGAATTTTCAAGTTTTATAAATTTTTATATATGTGTGTATGTGAGTGTGTGTGTAATAAAGAAATATACATTTGATATACACATATATATACTTAACACACAGAGGGTGGCTTTATGCTATTTCCATTGTTGTTTTTCCTTTCTGCTGAATATGCCTTTTATTTATTTATTTGTTCCAAATAATTCAGAAAAAGATGAATGTCAAAAAACCCATTAAAGGACAACTTAATACACAACAGAAATTGCCCAAACAGGGCATTAGGCTATGGCTATGTGATAAACTGATTGGTGGTGGAGAAAATACTGGGATTGGCGTCAAATAGAAGCAGATTTGAATAGAACCTGAGACCCTTTCTAGTTCTGTGTTTTAGGAACAACTTTTTTTAACCTCTATGAGTCTCAGTTTATGTATTCACAAACTATAGTTAATGATTTTATGTCAGAACATTTTCAGTGTTCTGAAGATAGGAAATACCATTTCTAAAATACCCAACATGGTGGCTGTCAGAAGTTTATTCACTAAAATAGCAGCTTGTGTTAATATTGACAATTGTGATAGTCCGACATGAATATTCCAGGAGTGACTATGTAGTTTTGGTGCAAAACAGTGGTAGAGTACCCCTGAGTTCAATCCCCAGTACCAAAAAAAGAAAGGAAAAAAGGAAAAAAAAAGATGTTTGTGTGTTACATTTTGAAAGCCAAGTTCCTGACTGGCTCAGACTTATTCTCTGATCTTTTACATTCTTGAGGTGTGAGAGAATGCTTGTCTGTCATAGGAAGACCTGGGTCTTCCAGCAACTGTGATATACCCTGTAGCTAGCATGTGATAGAGTGCTTCTGAATACCGAAAACTAATAATGGTACCAGTGTGCACAAGCTTCAATGAAGGTTCATGGGTTCCTGAATAGCCCCTTAGTCTAGGCCTCCCAGAACTCAGATCCAAAGATCCTTTTATAGCTGTGTTACCTCTCTAAAGAAATGCCTTCGTTGCCCATTAGAAGTATCACATATCCTAATTTCTTATCACATATTTTTTCATCATGCACAAAGCACCTACACAAAGTGTTCTCATTATAATGGGCATCTAACAAACTGGAGATGTGATCTAAACTCAAGCAGTTACTCTGGATGAACTATTTGTATCTGATTGGTCTATGGTCATCTTAAGTCATGCTGATTGTTATGCTGATTATACTGAAAATGAGGTGAGGTTATAAATCTACCAATGATCCAGTTGATCAATCCATACCACCATGCAGACCTGGTGCACCTAAGATGCACCAGGACCAATATCATTGATGAACATAGATGGAAAAATTCTCAATAAAATTTTAGAAAATTGCATACAAAAACATATTAAAAAGATAGTGCACCATGATCAAGTGGGGTTCATTCCAGGGATGCAGGGTTGGTTCAACATATGGAAATCAATTAACGTAATCCATCACATCAATAGACTTAAAGATAAGAGTCATATGAATTTATCAATCAATGCAGAGAAAGCATTTGACAAAATACAGCACCCTTTTATGTTCAAAACACTATTAAAAACTAGGGCTAGTAGGAACATACCTGAACTTTGTAAAAGCTATCTATGCTAAACCCAAGGCCAACATCACCCTAAATGGACAAAAATTGGAAGAATTCCCTCTAAAAACAGGAACAAGACAGGGATGCCCTCTTTCACCACTGCTATTCAACATAGTCTTTGAAACACCAGCCAGAGCAATTAGAAAGATGAAAGAAATTAAAGGGATACAAATAGGAAAACAAGAACTCAAACTATCATTATTTGCCGACAACATAATTCTATACTTAGAGGATCCAAACAATTCCACCAGAAAACTTTTAGAATTAATAAATGAATTCAGCAAAGTAGCAGGATATAAAATAAACACCCATAAATCAATTGCATTTGTATACATCAATGATAAACCCTCTGAAAGAGAAATTAGGAAAACTATCCCATTCACAATAGCGTCAAAAAAATAAAATACTTGGGAATCGATTTAACAAAAGAAGTGAAAGACCTCTACAATGAAGACTATAGGACACTAAAGAAAGAAATTGTACAAGACCTTAGAAGATGGAAAACTCTCCCATGCTCTTGGATAGGCAGAATCAATATTGTCAAAATGGCCATATTACCCAAAGCACTATATAGATTCAATGCGATTCCAATTAAAATCCCAATGTCATTCCTTATAGAAATAGAAAAGGCAATCATGAAATTCATTTGGAAGAATAAGAGACCCAGAATAGCCAAAGCAATCCTTAGCAAGAAGAGTAAAGGAGGAGGCATCACAATACTAGACCTTAAACTATACAACAAAGCTACAGTAACAAAAACAACATAGTACTGGGACCAAAATAAATATGTAGACCAATGGTACAGAATAGAAGACACAGAGACAAACCCACTTAAATACAGTTATCTTATACTAGACAAAGTTGCCAAACACATACATTGGAGAAAAGATAGTCTCTTCAACAAATGGTGCTGGGAAACTGGAAATCCATATGCAGCAAAATGAAACTAAATCCCTATCTCTCACCATGCACAAAATTCAACTCAAAGTGGATCAAGGACCTGGGAATTAGACCAGAAACTCTATGCCTAATAGAAGAAAAAGTAGGCCTAAATCTTCATCATGTCGGCTTAGGACCTTACTTACTTCCTTAACAAGACTCCCATAGCACAGGAAGTAAAATCAAGAATCAATAAATGGAATGGATTCAAACTAAAAAGCTTTTCTCAGCAAAAGAAACAATCAATGAAGTGAACAGAGAGCCTACATTCCGGGAACAAATTTTTGCCACACACACATCAGAGCACTAATCTGCAGGATATATAAAGAATTCAAAAAACTTAACACCAAAAAAACAAACAACCCAATCAATAAATGGGCTAAGGATCTGAACAGACACTTCTCAGAAGAAGATATACAATCGATCAACAGACATATGAAAATATGTTCAACATCTCTAGCAATTAGAAAAATGCAAATCAAAACAACTCTAAGATCTCATCTTACACCAGTCAGAATGGCAATTATCAAGAATACAAACAACAGTAAGTGTTGGCAAGGTTGTGGGGGAAAAGGCATGCTCACACACTGCTGGTGGGACTGCAAATTGGTGCAACCAATCTGGAAAGCAGTATGGAGATTCCTTAGAAATCTTGGAATGGAACCACCATTTGACCCGGCTATCCCACTCCTCGCTCTATACCCAAAAGACTTAAAAACAGCATGCTACAGTGATGCAGCCACTTTAATATTTATAGCAGCTCAATTTACAACAGCTGAACTGTGGAACCAACCTAGATGCCCTTCAACAGATGAATGGATAAAGAAACTGTAGTATGTATACACAAAGGAATATTACTCAGCAATAAAAGAGAATAAAATTATGGCATTTGCAGGTAGATGGATGGAGTTGGAGAATATCATGCTAAGCATAGTAAGCCAATCCCAAAAAACCAAATGCTGAATGTTCTCTCTGATAAGTGGATGCTGATCCATAATGGGGGAGGGGACATGGAAGAATGGAGGAACTTTGGTCAAAGGGGAGGGAGAAGGGAGGGGACATGGGGACAGTAAAGATGATGGGATGAGATGGACATCATAGCCCTAGCTTCATGTATGACTGCATATACGATGTGATTCTACATCACGTACAATCAGACAAATGAAAAGTTGTGCTCCATCTGTGTACAATGAATCAAATGTGTTCTGCTATCATGTATACCTAAGTAGAATTAAAAAAATAGATGCACCAGGAGCATCACCTTATACTGAAACAGGTGTGAAGTACAAGCTGCTCAACTCACTCCACATTCTCACAGTGTTGACCCAGAATTTAGCAATAGGCTCAAGCCTGCTCCTTATTTCAGAGCCTGCAGATCTATCCCAGTGGTTATCTAAGGCTTAAGCTAAACCAAAGCCCACTTAGTGAAGCCTCCCAATTTTTTCAGAGGGTGGGTTATAGTTTCTATTTTCTCAACCACTGGCTAGAGTCCAGTTGTGAATTCATTGATACCTCACAACCTAATATTTATTTTATTGTTCATAGTGTCTATGCCTAACTGTGAGGTTGGAATTCCTAGTATGGATACTTTCTGAAATAATACCTACTCTTCTGATGTTACCTTATTTAGAGCTTCAACTCTGCCTTACAGTGCTAGCAGTTACCGGAAGGTTTATTCCCTCAGTACATGCATCTTGCTTTCATGAGTGAGGACTTTCCTGACCTCAGCTCTCTAAGTCTTCCCATTAGCCCATGGTCCTTGCTTACTCCCTAACCAGCTGTGGATGAAAATTCTAATCACTCTATCATCACATGCATTCTATTTGGTTTACAAACTCCAGGTAGGTTTCCCTAACCACCAGCATTTCACATCTTTGTGAATTAAATCTCCATCAATAATGCTTCCATAGCACATTTTGCTATGAAAAAATCCCTTCATTGCATTTCTTCTTTGTCTTATAAGTGTTTGTAAATCATTCTCCTGAAAACTTGAATTCTTGGAAGGCTGGGTGGGAGGTGTCTCATTCACCTTTCCATCTACATCTCTAACATGTAGTTGGTACTCAGGAAAGAAAGAAACAGATGACTAAGGAGCCTTACAGATACCTATTCTTTAAGTCTGAAATCTATCAATATTGATTTTATTTAATTCTGAAATCAATACAATGCCAGAAGGTAGAACAAGGGATTACATACACTATTTTTATTCCCAGTGCTTTTTCCGTAATGATGAATTCCTGTTTTACTCTCTTTTATTAACAACGAAACCAAAATAGGAGTAGGGCCATTTCTTGAGTACTTGGTATTGACCGTGTACCATGCCAAGGTGCACATGCATCCTACTTTATCTCTACATTATGAAAAAGCAAAGTGTGATGTTTCTTTTCCATCCAGGTTTGATAAGAAGTGCTTATTGGTTGAAAGAGAAACATGATCTTCCTCCAAGAGTCCATATGTAGAACTTATTGCCCTATTGACAAGATTCATTCCCTGAGCACATAAAATTTACACCACTCTTTCTTCATATACTAAAAGCAAACCAAAATCAAGATGCAATTAGGATATGGATCTGGTTTTCTAACATCATCATGGAATAGAAATTCCAATCTTACTAGTATGTTATAGCTAAAGTTATGATTATGTTTATTTGACTGTTCAGGTGTGAAATGGGTTTTCAATGACTTTCTTTGGACTAGTAGGCATCAGGCAGCTTTGAGCAATGCCCACTTGAGTCCTCAGGAAAAAAGGGGACATCCATCCATGCAGTTAGATCATCTGGATCAACCATGGAAATCAATAGAATGAGAAAAAATGTAGATAGGTCTGCCCTCAAATTGTGGTCTGCAACCCTCATGAGAAGGTTGGATCCACCTTGCGTGTATGGCAAATAATCTGGTCCTTTGGTCTGAATATATTTTACAAAATGGGATTCAGAATCCTTAGTCCAAAAATATATACCAACCTTTAGATTCCAGACCTTGAGTCCATATGCAATTTTTTATCATGGGGAAAAGTGACATCCTAGAAAATGAAATATAATTTACCAGGAAAAAAATCAATACATATTCTTATATTAGTAGAAAGGTAGCAAATGGTGTCTTTTACCATAATTTAAAATTTTATTTGGGGACCTTCTTTCCTTTCAGACACAAAATCCAGAAAGAATGTAAGATCAGGCTGAGTCTAAGCTGGATGTATTCTATTAGCAACATCCTGACCCTGCTCTCAGCCAAGACAGGGGGCACCCGTAAAGATACTGTAGTGAAGTGGACTGGTTACAATAATAGCAAATTGAAATTTGCTGCTGTTCAGAATTCTTTTTTAAACATGATATATCTTGACATATTTGCTACTGGCAAAGAATGACAACCTTGTTCCCACAAAATAGCTTTTCTCATGCAGGCTTTAAGAGCTTCTCTGCAGATCATAACTCATCTCTGTGCAGTGGGGTAAGAGCAGGCATGGGAGGGAATATTAGGTTCAGAAGAATGTACTCAAGTGCCTTCTTAAAGTGCCCAGGTTCTTTAGAGATGGGAAAATCTAATGTTCTGTATTAGCTTTCTGTTGCTGTGACCAAAATACCTGACAAAGACAACTTAGAAGAAGAATTTTTTTTTTTTTGACTCATGGTTTCAGAGGTTTATTCCCTGCTGGGACAACTCCATTGTTCTGGGACCAAAGGGAGGCAGAACATTATGGTGGAAGGATGTGGTGGAGAAGAAGCTGTACTCATCATGGTGGCCTGGAAACAGAGAGAGGTAAGTGGGGAAGGGCCACAGGGAAGAACACCCCTTGCAGGGCACATCCCCAGTGACCCACCTCCTCCAGCCATACCTCACCTGCTCACAGTTAACACCCACTTAGTTCATTCAAACTGGGATGGACTGATGAGGTTGGAGCTCTCCCAAACCAATCATTTTACCTCTAAACATACCCACATTAAAACAGGAGCTTTTGGGGGATACTTCATATCCAAATCATAACATATCTCAAAACCCCATTTTCAATCTTGAACATCCAATTTGTTATCTTTGCTCCTCATTTGAACCCTTTTCCACCAAAAGGATTAAACTTTAGATCTGAGAATTCCCTGCCTCTTCTCAGGCTTATAACCCACACATAGGTTTAAGTCTGAGAAAGTCCTTGTTATCAAAAAGTAAAGATGAGGGCTGGGGATGTAGCTCAGTGGTAGAGTATTTATCTAGCATACATCAAGTCCTGGGTTCTGTCCTCAGCATAAAAAATAAACATTAGTATATTGACTGGGATAAAAAAGAATGTATATTAAAATATTAACAATAATTCTACTTTAAATATCTCATAAACCATTGGGCCACCTTCAGTTATCACCACCAGCTATAGTTGAAATTTTGAATCATATCATTATTATATACATAACATCTGACTTAAAACTGGAGTGGTGAAGAGTTGCTAAAAGTCTTTACCTCTTCTACCACCCATTGGTACCAATTGGCACCCAAAATCTATGAATACCAGTAAGTGCTGTTTTATTTTCCCTTTAATTAATTTCATTTTCTGATTAAGGGAATTAAAAAAAAAGTCAGATTTGATCTAACCCAAATATGATAAATAAAGCAAATTTAATGAACTTATCCATGTATGTTAGGCATATTCTTTTATACACACGAAAAGCGGTAGATTAAAACATATTCTTTCAAACACATTGCAGTCTTTTTTTCTATTTGAATAAAATTTTGGGTCAACATACCAAAGCTATATTAAAAACAGTTTAGATGGAGTGAATAACTTGAACAAAATAAACTGCCTATTGTTAAAAAGAAAAGGAGACAGATTCAAGGTTGAGCAAGATTTGTAGTCTTTCTGTAATACAGCAGACAGCATTTTAAACAAGATAATGCTATTCCCTCTCCTTCAATAAACAGCTATCAGTTCCTGAGTCATTCTGTAAGCATTTAACAACTGGACTCTAAATACCATATACCATCTGTCACCCAAATTTATGAAATTCTTACCAACATCACTTTAGGACTTAAAGTTTCTGCCTCTTATTCCCCTCTCCATTCCTCTGGAACATAACTAAAAAGGAAACATGCTTGCATAAACTTGTGGAATTTTGTAACAGGGACAAGAATAAACTAAAACTTCTTTGTGATAATTTATTCTTGACAGTTGTATTAATAACATTTTTCTGGTTAAGTACAATGATTAGGCTTTTCTAAAGGAAAAATTCAGTAAATCTTTTCTAGCTTCAGTTTAACCAAAATCTTCTTTATCTGAAGCAACTCCAGATGATTCACTTAAAATTACCTCCAGATTTATGTATATATATGAGGGTGTTATATAGAATATATAATTGTATCTTATAATATTTATACATAGCATATAAATAAGTTATGCTTTTAGAACTCTCACAAATTTTGACAACAATTTTTGATGATAAACTAATAACACTTTAGAATTCATCATTGTGCCAGGCTCTTGTATTTAAGTAATGTTATCTTCCAAAATGAGTATGTACATTGGGATTTTTTTTTCTTTTTGCATTAAGGCATAATTTAAATACAAGTCAGCCTTGTTTTAGTGAATTTCGAGAAACATATGTCACCACCTCCACAGTCAATTGTAGAATTATTTCATCACCCAGAATGCCCCTTGTACTAGTGGTCAACTGTCTTCCTACTCTTGCCCCTGGAGTGCCTTATCATTCTATAGCTTTGTCTTTGAAAGAATGTACTATAAATGGTATTTTAAAGTATGTATTTCCTTTGGATTTGGCTTCTTTCATGTATTAAAAAAATGCATTTAGGATTCTTCCATGCTGTGGCATCTATCACTTGTTCATTCCTTTTTACTGGTGAGAAGAATCCCACCATGGAAAAGTACCACTATTTGTTTATTAATTTCCTAACTGAGGAGCATATGGGTTGTTTCCAGTTTTGTATGATTATAAGTAAATTGCTAAAAAACATTCACATGCAAGTTATTGTGTGAATGAAGGTTTTCATTTCTCCTGGAATAAATACTTAAGTGTAGAACTTCTGGGTCATTGGGTAAGTGTTTGCATAAGTTGATAAGAAACTGGTAAACTGTTTTTCAAAGTATCTGAACCATTTTGCACTCCCACCTGCAAAGTAAAGGAGTTCTCTTAGCACCAAATCCTTACCACACTTGGCATTATCATTGCAATTCTGTATTTGTCATAAAAATATTCACGAATCCTTATGCAGCTATAAGGGAAGTAACTATAATAAAAGTGTGGGGGTTCTTTTTGGGTTATCAAATCATTTTACAATTAGTTAGGCTAGGAATACAAATCTGTTAATATACTAAAAGTCATTAAATTGTACATTTTAAAATGGTGATATTTTAGTTACATGAATTATAACAAGGCAGTTTTTTTAAAAAAAATTGTGAATAAAGAATTTAATTTGGGCAGCTGGGGAGAGGATAGTAGGAGTGAGAAAAGAGCTGAGATACAGTTTTGATGGATGTGATTTTTATTGCAATGAAAAAAAAAATCACAGGAGAAACAACTTTATGTTTTTCCCTAGTTGAGCATTATTCTTTGAGCTGACTGACTTTCTTGGTTTCTGGAGTTTAACTTGATTTGAAATATTATCTGGTGCAAAGTCCACGGTGGAACCTGCAGCAGGTTTTTTTCCATGTCTTCTGGAAGCACTGCCAAATTTCCTTGGCACTTAGAGGAGTAATTCTTTCTTCTTACACTTTGAGTAAGTTAGTATATGTCCAATGGTGGAGCATAGTACATGAAAACAGAGCAATCTTAAACAAAACAAGACAAAAAACTAATAGTGGAGATTTTCTGACCTGTAAGAAACTGTATCTCATCTCCTTTGCCACTCCTACTATCCTCTCCCCAGCCACCCAAATTAAATTCTTTATTCATAATTTTACAAAAACCTGCCTTATTATAACTCATATAACTAAAATATCACCATTTTAAAGTGTACAATTTAATGACTTTTAGTATATTAACAAATTTGTATTTCTAGCCTAACTAATTGTAAAATGATTTTATAACCCAAAAAGAAACCACACACGTTTATAGTCACTTCCCATACTTCCCTCCACCCAGCCCCTGGTGGTCACTTTTTTCTGTGTCTATGGATTTGCTTGTTCTGGACATTACAATACATCACTGTTTGTGTTAGTATCTTTCACTGAGCTTGTTTCCAAGGTTCATCTACATTGTAGCATTATCACATTACTTTTTTGGGCCAAATGAAATTCCAGTATACAGATCTTAATTCATAAATAAAATCCCATTCCTATTTGTTTATACTCTCAGCAACTTATGATTATTTGAGTGTTCTCACTTTCTATTATGAATAATGATGTGGATGACTCTTTTAAATTATTTTTATGCTTTTATTTTTCCATATATTTATTGGTGCATTGTAATTACACATAATGGTGGGATTTGTCATTATGTATCTATTTGTACATGCACAGAGTATAGCATATAATTTGACTAGTAGCATCTTTCAGTATTCCTATTTTGAATGTTTTAAATTGTTTTGAGTATATATCTAGAGATAGAATTGCTGGATTATGTTAAGGCATAACTTGTTAGTGAGTTTTGGGAAACATGTCATAATCTCCACAGTCAATTGTAGAATGAGTGCATCACCCAAGAATGCTCCTTGTACCTTGTACTTGTGGCCAACCTTCTCCCTGTTCTTTTCTTCTTCTTTTTTTTTGTTAAAAATATTTTTTAGTTGTAGGTGAACACAATACTTTATTTTTATTTATTATTTTTATGTGGTGCTGAGGATCGAACCCAGTGCCTCACCTGTGCTAGGTGAGCACTCCACCGCTGAGCCACAATCCCAGCTCCCTTCTCCCTGTTCTTTCCAGCAAGATATATCAGAAGATATATCTGATATATCTTCTGCCCCTATACTTTTGTGTTTGAAAGAGTATTATAAGTGCCATTGTAAAGTGTGTGAGCCTTTGAGTCTGGCTTAGACCTTTGAGTCAAAATGTTACTCTAAGTGTAGCATTTTAAGGAACTGCAAAACTGTTTTTGCAAATTATCTGTATCATTTTACTCTCCCACCAGTGATATGTGAAGGTTCCAATTTCTCTACATCCTCACCGGCACTTGTTATTCTCTGTCTTTTTAATTTAGCCATCTTAGCTCGTGTGAAATAGCATCATATTGTATTTTCATAATGATGTTGAGCAAGTTTTCATGGGCTTACTTCCAATTACATATATTCTCTGTAATTGGAAATATCTATTATAATCCTTTGCTGATCTGTAAGTTAGGTTAGTTGTGCTTTTATTTTTGAGTTTAAGAGTTCTTTACATAATTTATATATAAGACTTTTATCATCTATGTAAATTGCCCATATTTTCTCCCATTCCATAGGTTAGAAAATTCTTTTCATGTTCTTGATAATTTTCTTTCAAGTCCAAAAAAATTTTAATTTGATGATGTCCAACTTTGTCTAGTATTAAATTTTATAACTAAGAAATCTTTGCCCAACACAGAGTTATGAATATTTGCTCATTTGTTTTCTTCTAAAAGTTTTAGTTTTAGTTCTTACTTTTAGATCTGTGATTAATTCCTTATTCACTTTGATTTACTTTTCTAGAAAACAAACTATGCCCATTATTTCCATAATTCTCATGAGCCAAGTTGGAATTTATTGATCAGGTTGGTCAGACACACCTGTTTAATGATGCCATGTGGTTTAATTCAGTACCAAATTACTTCTGCTTCTAGAGAATTGTCTGTCTTCTCAGTTCCATGAAGAAAAGCAAGCTACAAATGCAAATTCTCAAATGAATGCTTGTTTTTTTCCAAAATATTCTTCCCAGCACAACATTATTCTCTTTGTTGCTTTTCTCCCTTATTTCAGATAAAGTGAAATTTATATTCAGTTAAGGACATCACTGCTGATTAGATTTCTATCCTACAATAGCTTAAGGACCTCTGGTAATTGAAATGATGAGTTAGAAAATGAGTATGCTCAATCTTCTAATCTTTTTGTGTCCCCAAAATGAAAATAGGGACTGCAAATACCAAGTATTAAAACATCTCCGTATTATTCAAGACATCAAATAGCTTTGCACCAATTATCTGGAAAATTACCTTTTCTTTTTTGTCTTTTGCTTCAGCAAACAGAGATCTCATTAATAAATTACTTTTTCCCTGTCCTAGTTTTCCTATGGAAAATGAGGACACTGGTACTTATTTCTTCTCATTTCAAGGGACTAATGCTGTGTTTAAAAAATAATAAGCCTTTTGTCTCAGAACTTCCAGAAAGGGAAAATGTGGAGAACCTAGAGTGTCACTGCTACAGGGAGGAATCTTCTCAGTGTTGCCATCTGTGGTCAGATAAATAAACAACATATTCGTTTGTTCAAGCACAACAAAAAATTTGGAAACACAATACCCAAGAGATGAGTGCTCATTAGCTCTTCTACCATACCTGTCAAAACAGAATCTGTTTGGAACTAAGCAGTTAGGATCATCTCAACATCTTGTCTTTTGTGTGGTTTCTGCAAATTGGCAAATCATTGCTTTCTGCTGTGGCTTCTCTCTGTTCTCCTCCTAAGGAAATCCTTTTAACACAGTGCTTGAAAAATTCATGTTTTTTAAAAAAATTTCTTTGGTCATTCACCTGAAAATGACTGTATATCCTAATATGACAAGACCTACAAATTATTGTTGTATAGAAAAAAGTATTTTTCTCTCTCTATATATTTATTTGTGTCCTCAGACAATGAGCTAATGGTCAAGTGATAAATTTTAGGACTGGTTGGATTAAATAAACTGGACAACTAGTTTTCAGACTTTTTCTGAAAAGTTCTATAGTGTTACTACTGTATTTTTATATTATCTTTCTTATTTTCAAATAGTTGAAAAAATAAGAGCAGATGGATTACAGCTCATGAATCAAGAAAATGAAAATATCATGGGAAGCATGCATGAAGAAGGGGTGGACAATTTTTGTGAGTGCTTTGTCATCTCATCACATAATGGGGAATTACTGGATTGTATACACTAGGCCTGAAAATTTCCTTGAATTCCTTTGCAGGTAAGTTGCTGTGAACAACACAAAGCAGAATTTATTTTGACATCAGGTATTTTACATAGTCACAGGTCCATAAAAAGAGTGAAAGAAGAAAAATATTCTTATGAATAAATCTTGCAAAGGTCCAGAAGATTACTCAATGAAAAATTTTGCGTGGAAAATAGGGAGGGTTGTTCAGTCTTCCCCATATTTCAAAAAATGTAACACCTGCAGTTATTTGTGGTATTTTGGGCTCTAACTAAGACACATTTACTGGGATTTAAATTCTAAATAATCTGACTACTTTAAAATGTCAAATTTACTTTAGCTTAGTAAATATGTAACCTATTTAGTATTTGTTGTGTTTAATGTCAAAGTATCCTTTGCATTTTGGTCTTCCTTTTCCTTTTCTGGGGTCCGTCATCCTTTGGAGCCACACAGTTCCTTCTCTCTCAGATGCTTATGTATGTGTCAGAGAAAACTGGAATTGTAGATCGCCATGTACAAAAGGAGGAGTATTTATTGTTATTTCAGCACCCGTTGGCTTTATTTTTTGTTATCCAAGGAGCAAGCTATCAAAAATTAATGTTGAAAGATGACAAGTATCTTGGCTATTCAAGTCAGTAGCAGAAATAATAATTTTTTCATGGACTTTGTACTTCCCTAAGTGTGAATTATTCATGAAATGCCAGTTGGGGTAAAAGTCAGCTCAATGATAGATCTGAATCAGCAGCAGGAAATTTGCTAAGGAAAGCTGCAATGTAGTAGAGCCTCAAAGTTTAGTCATGCTGCTAAAAATTGCCTCTACTTCTTTACTCATGAATTCAAATTCTTGAAGTTTATAAGTTACGGTTTCAATGGGAACCAATTATTTTCTCAACGAAGGCATTGAGCCTTCGTCTTGAATTATTAAAGAGGGTACCCCCTGGGGATCTGTCGAAAAAAGAAGAATGGTGTTTTGCTCAAGAATTAGTGAACTTTTATTTTCCATATCCTAAGCAGGGAGATTGACAGGAATCACAGAGCAATCAGTCATCCACTTAGTCCTCCAGACATGTATTTAATCACACTCTCGGAAACCAGTGCAGTGGTTGATCTTACTCATTTTTAGGGATGAGGAGAAGAACAGACAGTGGGACATTCATGCTGTCCTTCAGAAGATCCTGTCAACTCAGTGTAATTGTCTTAAAGTAGCAATGTACTACATAACCCAAGCTTTCCCTTTGACCAGGCCCCTGAAAGGAAAGGACAGATGACACATGTATCTGAAGAAGGGAGGTGCCATTAAAAGTCACACAGTCCGTTTATTCCTTTCCAAGGAATTTTTTCCTCTGAAATAAGATGAATCTCTTTGATTTGGCTCCAGTGAAATACCTTTTAGCAGTCTGCAATTAAAAATATCAGAAAAAGAGCAAGAAAGGAATGCAGAAATCCAGTTCTTCATAAGGCTTATTGAGTGGTGGAAATGAGAGTGCCCTCAGAAACTCTTTTTAAAAAGAAAATTTAAGTGGATATAAGAGGAGAGAGTAGTGGAAGAACATCAGTTATAAACTTTCAATTCTGGAACCACAATTGATGAACAAAAAATAACAACCTGGAAAACCCCATATGGCTTAACAAGTGGGGTAGGGAGTAAGGATCCTCACAAACCATTTCAAAATTCAGGACTGTCCTGCTCTAAATATATTAAACAAAGTTCAAGTCACTAAGCTTATATCTTTCATCAGTGTCCTTTATCTTGGTGCTTATATTTGCTTATTATTTTAGGGAAAAAAAATACTCTGTAATAGGATTTCTCACATTGTCATAGTATGACCTTCTGGTCACACATGAGGATAAAGCTCAAAGAAAAGAAAACTGAAAATATGCAAGTTCCAAAGCTTTGGTTATTCTCACTCTATTTTCATCCTCTTCAGGGAATAAAAGTAGGTATCCCAATCTAGGGACTTGGTGGTTTTATTCTTGTTTGTCTGTTTTTGTTTTTTTTCATCTAAGAGATTAAGGACATGTTGGACATCAGGAGAGAAGCCATGCAATTTAAGCATGTTTCTGCCTCTGTGAAAAACGAACATTCTACATACCTGCACATCAAGCAAGATTTCCAGAAGCCCAGAAAAAGAGAGAGAGAGCAAGAAGAAGAAAAGAAAGCCATATTGCCATAAACCAAAAGAAAACTTCAACTTGAGTTGTACGAGGGGTGTGATTAGAGTTAATACAGTTATAAATGGTGATCTGAGTAAGGGGCAACATTCTTAATGCTGAAGTTCATACCAAGGAGGACCCCCTTACCAAAACTCAATCCCTTAGCATGACTTTCAGATCCTTTGTAGTCTGGGTTTTTTCCTCTCCAGCCTTGTGATCTAAACCTCTTTCCACCTCCAAAGTTCTAATGAAACTGAACTTTTATCAGTGCTTCCTCCAGGATTTTGATAATACTATCTTCATCCAGTCTCAGTTACTTTCCATTTCCTCTCAACACTCTCCAAATTCCCTAATCAGCATAAGGTATCCCTTGAAGTACACCTGATCTGAAGTGTCTCCTTAGCCCTCATGGATGCATGAGCCAAACCAGGGCAGTTGAGTTCTCTCTGGGAATTCAGTTGGAAACTAAGACAATGACCTTTAGTTAATACTGAAAATGAGAAGAGAAAATGGCTGCTGATGTGTGTACTACCATTTGCATAGAGAGTTAATTGCCATCATCATAATCATAATAATCAGATTATAGATTACAGAAAATAAAAGAGATGCAAAAAAGAAGCTAATGTGCAAATTCATGTGGTTTCTGGTGGACAAAGAATAGGAAACCAGGTGCTTTTCTTCCCGATAGCTTCATGTCCTACTCTTAGGGTTTCCTAATATCTTTAGTGGGTTCACCCATATATTAAATTACCAGTTTCCAATATGCTAGGTGAGTTTCTATTACTTGCCTCCAAATGATTCCTGACTAAAACACTTTCTGTGTTCGCGCATAGAGCTCCATCCTTCCTCTAGCATCACAGTTACAATTACTTTCCTGTTGCTCATTTCTTAGCCTTGATTTTTCACTGGGCCAGGCCTGCATGAGGACAAGGAATATATGTGTCAGGCCCCAACATGGAGCATGGTACATTGAACATAAGAAGAAATAAGCATTTGTTGAATTAATGAATGGTTTTTTGCAAAAACTCCTTTTGATGCTACTTGGCTTGGGGAACCATGTGATACTCTCCTCTGTCACTGTCAAAGGTTTCAAGTCATAGCCCTGATTCTGTACAGCTGTGCTTTAGGGTCTTCTTAAGAGCAGGTCCAAGGTGGCTCTTGGTTTGGGTATCAACCTAAGGAAAGCATGCTTATAAAAAATAATTCTCTAGATCCCCTTTGATCATGAAATTTCTGCAATAAATCCTGTCTGAATATGAAACTGTACTCTGACATTTAGATCACAGAGACACCACTGTGTCTAATCCAACCTAAATGCCATTCTGAATCCTGCCTCTAAAATGTTCTTGGACTGAGAAAAAGAGCTCCAACTAAAAAGTGAAGCAAAATTTCTGTGCTCTAAAGCCAGTATTCTAAGCCCCCTCTCCCCCACTCTGGTACTGAGGATTGAACCCAGGGGTTCATAACTACTAAGCCACAAGCCCAGCCCTTTTTTTATTTTTTATTTTGAGACAAAGTCTCACTAAGACGCTTAGGGCCTCTTTAAGCTGCTGAGGCTGGCTTTCCTTGTATCTCTAAACAATGCTATGATCTAGAACTTTGTATATTCTTCCTGTCTACTCATTAGGGATGGTGAAATATGTTGTGTGATCCATTTTAAAAAAGATGTTTGTATATACTAATATATAATCATTAGTGACAAAAAAGAGGGCTCTCAAACCAAAGAATCTCAGAGTCAAACTTATTACTTATAACACATAAGCCTGGACTCCAACTAAATTGGTGTATATATATATATATTGGTATATTATTGGTATATTTTATATATATATATATGTATATATAATTTATCTGTTTTTTTTTGAGTTGGCATGCAACTAATTTTGGTACTTTAAATGAATAGCCTATGGAAACATTTGGCCAATTATTTTAAAAATGTGGTACAAGAAAATTTTGATACATATTCATTTATTAACTCTATGCATAACTACATTTAAGCTGTATGATAAGTTGTCAAACCACAAATTAAAATGCAAATAAAAATAATTTGAAAGATAGCTATAAATATGTGGAAACTAAAATTTAAAACCTAAAATTTAATACCACCTACAATCATGCCAAAGAAAATAAAAACTTAGGTGTAAACTTAACAAAACATATATAGGAACAATGTGCTAAAAGTTATAAATGAAATCGAAGAACTAAAGAAAAAGAGACATACCATGTTGATAGAATGGAATACACAACACAGTAAGATGTCATTTCTCCCCAGATCAACTATAGGCTTAATATGATTTATATCAAAGAATCCAGGTATTTCTGGATATGTATACAAGTAAATTCTTATATTTATATGGAACTGCACAGGACTTAAAATACCTTTGAAAAAGAATAATAAACTTAGAGGAATTGCTTTTCCTGACATTAAAACTTATCATATAATTAGCAAAAGAGAATGTGGTAATGATGAAAAGACCCATAGGTCAATGGAACAAAACCAAGAACACAGAAATAGACTGAAAATACATGTCCAACTAATTGTTCATAAAAGTGTAAAAGCAATTCAATATATGATGGATAACCTTTTCAACCAATGGTACGGGAGAGTAGATATCCAGAGGAAAGAAACCAAAAACAAAATCTCTACCTAAACATCATAGCTTATGCAAAAATTAACTCCAAATAGGCCATGGACTTAAATGTAACACACAAAATTATAATTTTTTTAGAAAAAATAAAAGGGAAAAATTTTCAGAGCCTGTCATTAGGTAAAGTGTTCTCAGACTTGACATTAAAAGCTCAGCCCACAAAAGGGGAAAATGGCTGAAGAGAACATAAATTAAAATGAAAACTCAGCTGGGCGGGGTGGTACATGCCTGTAATCCCAGCACTTAGGGAGGCTAAGACAGGAGAATTGTGAGTTCTAGGCCAGCCTCAGCAATGGCGAGGCACTAAGCAACTCAGTGAGCCCCTGTCTCTACGTAAAACACAAAATGGGGCTGGAGTTGTGGCTCAGTGGTCAAGTACCCCTGAGTTTAATTCCTGGTACCAAAAAAAAAAAAAAGAGAGAGAAAAGAAAAGAAAGCTCAGTCTATAAAGTGCCTGTGAAGAAAGTGAAAAGCCAAGCTACAGACTGGGACAAAATATCCGTAAACCGCATATACAACATAGGACTTGAATTTAATTTGGATATGTAAGAGTTTCAAAATTCAACAGTAACAAACAACAATAACAACAACAAAACAATCTGGTTAGATAATGGACAGAAGATATGAACAGAATTTTCATTGAAGAGAATGGCAAAGAAGTACATGAAAAGATGTTTGACATCCTTACTTATTAAGGAAATGAAAATTAAAACCATAATGAGATGTCAGTATATAAGTAGCAAAATGACTAAAATAAAAAATACTGATAATAGCAGATTCTGGTGAGGATGTAGAGACACTGAATCATTCATGTATTGCTGGTGGCTTTGTAAAAATGGTACAGTCACTCTAGAAAAAGGTTTAGCAGTTTTTCAGAATATTGAACATGCATTTGCTATATGACTAAGCAATAACATTCCTTGGCATTTATCCCCCCAAAATATAAAAAATTATGTTCGTGTCAAATCATGGGTAAGAATATTCATAGTTTCTTTTTTTATATAACAGCTCCAAATTGGAAAAATCTCAAATGTCCTTCAATAGGTGAATGGTTTAAAAAAAAAATCATGATTCATTCACAGTCTGGAATGTTAGCGCAATACAAGGAACAAACTACACACAATTTGATACAAACAATGTGGTAAAAAGATTAATCCCTCTACTCCAAAAAAAAAAAGAGTCCATGAATATGTTAAATTATATAGCAAAAGTTTCTTTCCAAGCCACATTAACGTAAGGATCTTAAAATAGGAAGATTGTCCTGGATTATCTGGGTAAATCAAAATTACTCACATGGGTCGGTTCCAAGATGGCGGCCTAGACAGACGCTGCGATCAGTCTCTCCAGAGCCAGAGATTGAAATTGTGGAAATACCATCTCCCAGCCAGCTTCAGGACATCATCCTACAGCTACCCCCACAGGAATTTCACTCTTGCCTGTAATCAGGGCCACCAGGAAGCAGCCTTTGCCACAAGCAGCGTGACTTCAGCAGCAAGCAGCAGTGGAGGCCCAGCCCAGGGCTCGCCCCGGGCAGGGCCTGCTTCTACACAGGGTACCTGGCTCCAGTGCCCACCCAACCACACAGGGCGCCTAGCAGTTGTTCCCGTGGACACACAGCCCCAGCCGCTAGCCACTGGGGAGCCCAAATTCAGGGGAAGAGTCGCTCCAGAGACACCAGCAGAGACAGCACCACCCAAGGGTGGCTTGGACCCACCGCACTTCCGCTCCAGAGTTCCTGTGCACCGGCAGGAGCCACAGAGGGTCCAGATCTGCCCGCAGGAACCTCCACGGGTATCCAACTAAAGAGAAACCAGGGACTGCTACCTCGAGCCACTGAGGAGCCCAAACTCAGGGTAAGAGTCCCCGCAGAGACCCTAGCGTGGTGCAGCCCTGCCCAAGGGCAGTTTGGTCCCACCCCAGTTCTGCTCCAGAGTTCCTGGGGACCAGCAGGAGCCGCAGAGGGCCCAGATTTGCCCACAGGAACCTCCACAGGTGTCCAGCTAAAGGGAGACCAGGGACTGCTACCTCTAGCAACAGGGGAGCCCAAACTCAGGGTAAGAGTCCCCACAGAGACCCTAGTGCAAGGCATCCCTGCCCAAGGGCAGCCTGGGCCTGCCCCAGTTCTGCTCCAGAATTTCTGTAGACCGGCAGGAGCCCCAAAAGACCCTGATCTGCCATCAGGAACCTCCACGGTTGTCCAGCCAAAGGGAGACCAAGGTCTGCTACCTTTAGCCACTGGGGAGCCCAAATTCAGGGCAAGAGTTGCTCCAGATACACCAGCATGTGGCAGCCCCTTCAAAGGGCAGCCTGAGTTCACCCCAGTCCCACTCCAGAGTTCCTGGGGTCTGGCAGGAGCCACAGGGGGCCCAGATCCACCCTCAGGAAACTCCATGGGTGTCCAACAAAGGGTTGACCAGAGTCTGATTGTTACCAGCCACAGAGGAAGTCACACCCAGGATAAGAGTGGCCTCCAGAGACCCCAGCATGAAGAGGCCTCACCCTAGTGCGCTCTGGGCCCGCCTCAGTTCCGCTCCAGAGTTCCTGTGGCCAGGCGAAACAGAAGGCCCAAAACCACCCTTAGGGAATGCCAGGGTGCCCAGTTGAAGGCAGACCAGAGCCTGCTAGCCTCTAGCCCCAGGGGAGCTCACACTCACTGTAAGGGTCACACACAGACTCTCCTGCTTGTGATTCTCCCTAATTGAGACCTGAGCCCACCTCTAGTTCCACTCCAGAGTTCCTGTTCACCTGCAGGAGTGCAAGAGAGGGGCAAAACAGCCCTCAGGGGCCGCCTCAGGAGCCCAGCCAAAGCCACTCCCACTGCCCTCTAGAGGTACATCCACTACTTCTGCCACCAACTTTAGTGACAATAGTACCCATCTGGGGACACTGGGAGAACAGAAGTAGCCCCGAGGTGAGACACGGGTAATCTGGAGTGTCAATAAAAGATTATAGGACAGAAGCCGCAATACATCTGATTGGTATTTCAAGAAAGGAAGATACACAATCAACATGAAAAAACAAGGGAAGAAAGTACCCCAAATAAACCTGGATACCACTGTAACAGAATCCATGGACAGCACAGTTGATGAAAAGTCAGAGAAAGAATTCATAATGTACATAATTAAAATGATCAGCAAACTAAAGAATGACATGAGTGAACAATTACAGGCAAAAATTGATCAATCCAACAAAGAAATAGGAGAGCAAATAAAGGCAACCATAGATCATTCTAACAAAGAGATAAGAGAGCAATTACAAGTAGCAAAAGATTACTTTAAGAAAGAACTAGAGATTGTGAAAAAAAAAACAATCAGAAATTCTTGAAATGAAGGAAACAATTAACCAAATAAAAAACTCAATAGAAAGCATCACCAGCAGACTAGATCACCTGGAAGACAGAACCTCAGATAATGAAGACAAGATATACAATCTTGAAAATAAATTTGACCATACAGTGAAGATGGTAAAGAATCATGATCAGAACATACAAGAAATATGGGACAGCATCAAAAGACCAAATCTAAGATTTATTGGGATAGAAGAAGGTGCAGAATTTCACACCAAAGGAATGCACAATCTCTTCAATGAAATAATATCAGAAAATTTCCCAAGTATGAAAAATGAAATGGAAAATCAAATACCAGAGGCGTACAGGACACCAAACGTACAAAATTTCAGCAGATCTACACCAAGGCACATCATAATGAAAATGCCCGGGGCTGGGATTGTGGCACAGTGGTAGCGTGCTCGCCTAGCATGCGTGAAGCACTGGGTTCGATCCTCAGCACCACATAAAAATAAAATAAAGATATTCTGTCCACCTACAACTAAAAAAAATAAATAAAATTAAAAAAAAAAAAAAAAGAAAATGCCCAACATACAGAATAAGGTTAGAATTTTAAAGGCCACCCAAGAGAGGAACCAGATTACATATAAGGGGAGACCAATTCATATCTCAGCAGATTTTTCAGCCCAGACCCTAACAGCCAGGAGATCATGGAATAACATATTCCAAGCCCTAAAAGACAATGGATGCCAACCAAGAATCCAGCAAAATTGACCTTCAGATTTGATGACGAAATAAAAATGTTCCATGATAAACAAAAGTTAAGACAATTTACAGCAAGAAAGCCTGCACTATACAGCATTCTTGGCAAAATATTCCATGAGGAGGAAAGGATAACCAACAATGAAAATATATAAAGAGGGGAACTACACTAGAGGAAAGACCATTCAAAAGAGAAAACAACTCAAGGTAAACCAAAAACAAACCAAAATGACCGGAACTACAAATCATATTTCAATAATAACCCTGAATGTAAATGGCCTAAATGCACCAATTAAAAGACACAGACTGGGGCTGGGATTGTGGCCCAGCGGTAGAGCGCTTGCCTCGCATGTGTGGAGCCCTGGGTTCGATCCTCAGCACCACATACAAAGCAAATAAAGACATTGTGTCTATCTACAACTAAAAAAAAAAATTAAAAAAAAAAAAAAAAAAAAAAAAAAAAAAAAATAAAAAAAAAAAAAAAAAGACACAGACTGACAGACTGGATCAAAAAAAATGCCCAACAATATGCTGTCTTCAAGAGACTCATCTCACAGGAAAAGACATCC
>PVHX01011761.1:0-62649 GCA_004024805.1 Geosciurus inauris
TATTAATTTATTTAAATGCATTTCAAGTCATAGTACATATATAGAGCTCAATTTTTCTATTTCTCTGGTTGCAAACCAGATAGAGTCATACCATTTGTGTCTCCATACCTGCACCAAGGGTAGTGATGACCATCTCAATCAACCATCTTTACTACACCCATTCCCCTTTCCCTCCCCCCACCTCCACCCTGCCCCATCCAGAGTTCCTCCATTTCTCCTATGTTCCCCATTCCCAACCCCCTTATGTATCAGCATCCACTAATCAGAGAGAACATTCAGCATTTGGTTTTTTGGGATTGGCTTACTTCACTTAGCATTATGTTCTCCAATTCCATCCATTTACCTGCAAATGCCATAATTTTATTCTCTTTTACTGCTGAATAATATTCCATTGTGTATATGTACCACAGTTTCTTTATCCATTCATCTATTGAAGGGCATCTTGGTTGGTGAAGCAGTTTTTTAATGCTCCTGGCTGCAGACCTATAGGATTGAACTATCACCTCCATTAGAAACTGGTGGAAATCAGAAACTGGTGGAAATCTGATATGACTGTTTCCCTTTCTCTTTCATTCCTTGTCTCTCTTCCTTTTTTTTTCTCTCTCTTTCTCTTCCCTCTTTCCTCCCTCTCTCAAATGCGCGCTCACGCGCACACACGCAATTTCTGTTTTTAGGACTTCTGAAATGTCTTTGTTCTGACTAGGACTCAAACCCTAGTAGATCCAATGTTGAATCATTGCCTAATAAATAACTTTCTTTTTTTTCCTTACTTCAAATATCTGTTATTTTACTGATATTAGGCTTGTATTTTGATTATTTTGGTATCTAATTATTTGCCTGGTGTGTACACAGGCATACTCACACAGAGTTATAGAAGAATATAGCTATGTTCTTTGCATATGTCATTGAATGTCCATTAAGTGGATTTATATGCCCATGAATACAACTTAACGACTTTGTAGTGAAGATGAGGATACAGATGCTCGTTGTTTACAAAGTACTCAGTGTCTTTTGGCTGGTACATATGTAGTGCTCATTATATGTTCGTTCATGCCGAGATTCTTCATAAAAGCTTCTCAAACTGTCAGACTTAAACTGTTTCCCATCCTTACATTCTACAGATTGAAATACACAATATTTCTTAGAAGACATGTAGCAGTGTGTGTATGTGTATACATACACATATATGTATGTATATTTTTTTAACTTTAAAAATTAGATGCAGCTGTGATAAGTATATCTAATTTCACAATGATTGCCTATTAAGATTTCACAGAATGAAGTAAGAAAAAAGGTGTTAACTTAAATAACCAACACATTCTCTGCTTTCAAATATCCTAAAGAAAAATGAAAAGGAGTTCAAGTGAAATAACTAATTTTGTAATTCTGCTAATGCAAGAAGGATTCTGAAAGGGAACTATAAGTAATCTCAAAAGTACTAGAAAGGATTTTGAAGGGAGCTACAACTTACAGTGTAGGGAGTACAGGGATAACAATTAGTTAACAGAATATGTGGAAGGGATTGTACCCCATATCTTTTAGGCTTTAATTATACTGATAGCAAAACTACAAAACAGACATAAAATGTGCAATTAAGATGCAAGCAAAAGGTAACTGGTATCTGTTGCTGACATTCATTGAGCTTTAACTTTGAGTCAGGCACAATGCTACATTATCAAGTGAATTCTCACATACACACCCCACTTAAAAATCAAATCAAAATCTAAGCAACATATACTGATCATTATCTTCATTTTATTAATGAGAAAACAGTTCAAACAGGAGTAAAATGAACAAAGATTCAAAGATTTGAATCTAAGTGTATGTCACTCCAAAGTTCAAGGTCTTTATCACTGAGCTCTGAATAATTTCTTCTTAATCATGATTCATCTCCTATTAGTCATAAATGAGAATTTATGTATTTTGGTTCTATGATATTTGAATCTTAAAAATCACACCACATAATACCTTATAAAGAAAAAAAAAGGCTTACTTAGACTCCAAGATAATTTTCCTCACTAAAACCATTTTAAAATATATGATTATGTTACAACCTAAAATTTTATTAAATTATTAAAGACGTCTTATGCTTAAAAAATGCCAAAAGGATTCGTTCATAATTATAACCAAATCCATATATCCTGCCACTAAAAATGAGTACTGTAATTATTTTAAAGCCACAGGTTTGTTAGCTTTTTTCTTCCAGCAATTTTGTCTGAGTGTGTGCTACTTTATGGGCTGCTGTCCATAAGAGATTGACAGGTATGGTAATGAAATACAAAGAATATGCAAATTGAGGCATTGAATTAATAGCTATGTAAATAGAATGTTTTTATTCAACTCAGTTCTAAATCAGCATAGTCTTATTCATTTATGAGAAATATGCTATACACATTCTCCAAAGTAGAGACATGTTTTAACATTATTGCTTACACCAGTGGTCAGGTAAAGAACACTTCCTGCCTTCCTTTGCATTTCTCTAAATCGTTTCCATTCTTATGAGTGAAATTAAGTCTTATGTAATTTACAAAGCTTTTCTAGACCATCTCTAGTCCATTCAATTGCCACTTAGCATGAATTATCTCATCTCTTTTCTTAAGTATTCAGATGATGATGATGATGATTTTTAACAATAGATTAACTTTTATGAAGTAATTATTCAATAGTTATTGGAGTAATCTCTCAAATCCCTTGGAGAGACTTGAGAACAACTGCTATTGCTACCTGCCATTCTTTGTCTTCCAACATTGCTATTCATACCAATATTGCCCTCAACTCTAAATTTTCCCTTAGATAATGCAAACAGGCAAAAATCAATGGACATAATTAGTATTAAAATATATTTATAAATAGTTGAATATTCTTTTTATCTATGCTAAATTCATCTTGATAATTAGCTGATATTTTATAACCAACTCTAATAAGAACTCTAAGAATCTTGGACATTATAATTCCATTTAGTTCCCATGTCAAGAATCATAATTTTAATAACATTATTTATTTGTTTTTCAGTGGATTATTTATATGTTATTTATAATTTTGAATTCCATTAATCACAAATTTTAAGTTAATCATTTATATGTTATTTATAATTTTGAATTCCATTAATCACAAATTTTAAGTTAATCATTTTATAGTTTTTTGCTTTGAGTAATATAAAATGGAATAAAGTTTTTTTTTCTAAGTTGAAAAGCATGTAACATTTTACAAAGAATTCCCAAATATAGTTAACATTTTGAAATGTTGGTATTAAAAGGATTAATGTTCAGAATTTGAAAAATTATTAATGTGTGATTACTTAGTCCCTGGTGCCATCAGATCAATGAGTATTACCATATATACTGGTATAGTTGCCTATTATTCTACACAAATCAATGAATTCAAGGCAACAGAATTCCTTAAACCTTTATCAATTCTTTCTGGTTATTTTTATTCCTGAAAAATTCACATTTTTATAATTATAGAGTGATAATCTGTACCACATAAATTAGATTTATTTTATCTACATGCCATAAAATGTCAAATTCTGTACATGTTTTCTTTCTTCTAAAATGCATAATATTTAGGTTTCTGAAAGATACACAGAATGTTGAATGATGCAGGGAAAACTAACCTTTTGTTTTCTCAATAATTTTTAGATGCCTGTTCAGTATATTTCAACAAATATGTGGGAGAACGTGAGTTCAATTTATGACCACTATTGGCACCTTAGTAGTGGATGTAATAATGGCATATGTACACTTTATTCATTATGATGTGCTCATTGTTTTAATGAACAGAAGTAAGTGTGCAAGTAAAACCATGTTCCATAACAAAATGTTACTTCCAACAATGTAGTTCATTATGAACTCACTAGCCATACTAGGTTACAAATTTGTATGAGGAACTCATAATTCACAGATTTTTTTTTCATTGAAAGCAATAGTATTTTAACAGAGGCTATACATACAAGGAAAAAACATTAAGTGGCACCATGAAGCTATCACTTAGGTAAAGTGACAATTACTTGTTTTTCCATGATGTTTCTGAATTCCACTTCCCTTTGCCAGTGAAATCTGATACACATTTGACTTCAAGAAAATTATTTGAAGTTAATTTTGTATTCTGTCTCACAAATTTCCATCAGTATGGAAAATAGATACATAAAATTAGATATAGAATGCCATCAGAAATTCAATACATTGGTAATGCATACACCTATGTTCAAGTCTCTCTTCATTTATATACTGTCATACTTATCACCTGTTCTAATTCAAGTTTATACAGGAATATCTAGTGGTCTTATATACTAATGAGGCAAGTTATCCAATCATTGCAAGCTATTTTTAAAGAGATGTCTCATATAGATTCCTTCTGATTATCAATCTTTCAAAATATGTAGAGATTTAAGGTTTGGTCACATTGAAAGAAAAGAGAGTAAGAGACATGGTCATCCTTAGATAAATTTCTCTGTTTGTGGAGAAAACAAACAATTACAAATAATTTCATGTTAGCATCTTTATATAAATCATGCAAAATCCAATGCCGTTTATTCACATCACTGCTAAATTGCTAGGGCAATTCAGAAAATGGGACTTAAATGATGTTAATAGTAAAGTTCCAGGTAATGTTGATTCTTGACTAACTTTGGCTTATAGGAAAAATAGTGTTTACTACTTTGGAATCCCTCAGTAGCAAAGTTTAAACATTTAAAAATGAGATTGTGTTTATTAAGCATGATTTATGAAATAGTTATTTTCTATGAACTAGTTTTGTTGTTTTCTAATCAGTAAGGGAAGATCTCCATATTTTTAAAAGGAGAAGAAGCCTGGTGCAGTAGGGCACACCTATACTTCCAGTGACTGTGGAAGCTGAAGCAAGAGAATTGCAAGTTTGAGTCCAGCTTCAGCAATTTAAGGAGACTCTGTATCAAAATAAAAAAACAAAGAAGGTTAAATATGTGCTCAATGGTAGAATGCCCCTGGATTCACTCTTCAGTACAGCAAAAAAAGTAAGTAAATAACTAAATAAAATAAATAAATGAAAAAAAGTAGTATTATGTGACCATAAGAAAAACTAATTTACTTGTAAGGGAAACAAATTAAAAGTGATGCTATTGTTGTAAAGTTCAAGTCAACTCAGACCCATAATAGCATTTGTATTTGTATAATTATTTCCATTTTTCAATTATCTTTGTCAGCTTCATGACAATTTTTTTTTCCTTTTAAATTATTATTATATCCATTTTATTGGTAATGAAAGTGTGGTCAAATTATTCAAAGGAAACTAGAAAGTGGAAGAGTCTGAATTCAAGTTTTCGGGTTCCTGGTTTTGCTCTTTCCTACATATATGCTCTGGCCATGAGAAGAGCCTGGAAATATATCTAATTTATCCAGCAATTAAATGAACTCTTAAAAACCAAAGGGCCCAGTGGAAATCTATTAGTGCATATAATTAGTCAGGCAGCCAAATAGCTTTCTTCTCCCTTGGGGGTCCCTCATTCTGTCTGATTGTTTCAAATTCTGCTGATGTGTCATTGTATGCCATTTTATATGGTTGCTTTGTTTCTTTTTCAATTTTTGTGTTAGATGACTGAAAATAGCTGACAAAATTAGATATAACCAAGAAGGTCATGCTGGGAGTTTTTAACCTCAAAATATGTCCTTTTCCTTTCAATACTAAAAATTAAATCAGTTTTCAAAATATGTTCTTCCTAAAATGCAAAGTTATTTTAATATGAATATGAATCACATGGATGTGTGATATCCTAAGGGGGATGGGTGACGGGGGAAATATTCTCAGACCTTTCACCAGTGCTGTGGAATCTTTTTTCTGCCACTATCTGTGGTAAAAGGAATGAACTGACATAAGCCACACACCTAAGTATATTTTGATTTAGCACTTGAAAGAATTTTACACTCCTTGAAAGAGATAAGGTGCTGTATCTAGGAGGAATCAGGAAGGAAAAATGAGTTATGGCTGGTCAGTATTTTCATGTTAAAATAAAATATTGATCACTGTACATGAACTTCACACACTAGTAGATGAGACTTTGAAAAAAGTTGAAAATACAAAATGAAAGTCCACCAAACCTGTTCTGATTTATTTTCATTCATTATGTGTAATTCATACCTCATACCTCATTACAAAATAAGAATTCAACTCAAGTGCTATACAAATGAACACAATAGGTGTTCACTGGATTGCTCCAGGCAAAACAGAAGGCGTTGCTTCCTAACCACACACCACTATATGACAGTACCCTTGGCAAAAGGCAAAACATCAGAAAGAAAATCCAGACGGTTCCTGATTTATGATGCCTTGAATTAGGAGTTTTTCACCCTCATAATGGAACAAAGGCAGTATGCATTTGATAGAAACTACTTTTAACTTTGAATGCTTATCTTTTCTCAGGCTAGTAATATGCAATATGGTCTCATGCAAAGCTGCATAGCTGAAGTGACTTTAGTTTTCCACCCATTATGGGACCCCAAGTGTGCACAATTGATACTCTGCAGGGCACTATGTTGCGAAGCTATGATGGTAGGTTGATTAGGTGTAGTAAATGTTTTGACTTACCATATTTTCAACTTTACAATGAGCTTATCAGGACCCAACTCTAGCATAAATCAAAGAGAATTTGTAATTGTATATTGTGTCCATGGAACTGGGTTCTCCTATCTTGCCATGTAATCCTAGGATTATGTTGGCATGAAGGCAGGAGCCTACTTATTTCTTTATTTGAAGACATCTCACTCCAGAAATGATTTTTCAAAACTTAAAGAAAAATCTGCTTTATATATGAGTAGAAAATTACACAATTTAAGAAAAATTAGGAAAACTGCCCCTATATATCTACAATATCTAAAACTACTATATCTAAATATCTAAAACTACAATAACCTCAAACATAAAATAATTAATTGGGAAGCAATTTAATAAAAGAAGTGAAAGACTCTATAATGAAAACTATAGAACACTAAAAAAAGAAATTGGACAAGACCTTAGAAGATAGAAAAATCTCCCATGCTCTTGGATAGGCAGAATCAATATTGTCAAAATGGACATACTACCAAAAGCACTATACAGATTTAATGCAATTCCAATTAAAATCCCAATGACATTCCTTATAGAAATAGAAAAAGCAATCATGAAATTCATTTGGAAAAATAAGAGACCCAGAATAGCCAAAGCAATCCTTAGCAAGAAGAGTGAAGCAGGAGGCATCACAATACCAGACATTAAACTATACTACAAAGCTATAGTAACAAAAAAGGCATAGTATTGGCACTAAAGACATATAGACCAATGGTACAGAATAGAAGACACAGAGACAAACCCATATAAATATAGTTATACTAGACAAAGGTGCTAAAAACATACATTGGAAAAAAGATAGCCTCTTCAACAAATGGTGCTGGGAAAACTGGAAATCATATGCAGAAAAAGGAAAAGAAATAATCAATGAAATGAAGAGAAAGCTTACATTTGGGGAGCGAATTTTTGCCACACACACATTACTAATCTCCAGGATATATAAAGAACTCAAAAAACTTAACACCAAAAACACAACCCAATCAATAAATGGGCTAAGGAGCTGAACAGATATTTCTCAGAAGAAGATATATAGTCGATCAACAAATATATGAAAAAATGTTCAACATCTCTAGGCAATAGAGATATGAAAATCAAAACTACTCTAAGATTTCATCTCATACCAGTCAGAATGGCAGTTATCAAGAATACAAACAACAGTAAGTGTTGGTGAGGATGTGAGGGGAAGGCACACTCATGCATTGCTGGTGGGACTGCAAATTGGTGCAATCAATCTGGAAAGCAGTATAGAGATTCCTTAGAAAACTTGGAATGGAACCACCATTTGACCCAGCTACCCCACTCCTCAGTTTATATACAAAGGATTTAAAAAGAGCATACTACAGTGATACAGCCACTTCAATGTTTATAGGAGCTCAAGTCACAATAGTTAAACAGTGGAACCAACCTAGATGCCCTTCAGTAGATGAATGGATAAAGAAACTGTGGTATATATAAACAATGGAATATTACTCAGTATTAAAAGAGAATAAAATTATAGCATTTGCCAGTAAATGGATGCAATTAGAGAATATCATGCTATGTGAAGTAAGCCAATCCCAAAAACCAAAGGTCAAATATTCTCTCTGATAAGTGGATGCTGATCCATAATGGGTAAGGGTCTATGGGAAGAATGAAGGAACTCTGGTCAAACGGGAGGGTGGGGAGGGGAGGAGACATGGGAGCAGGAAAGATAGTGGAATGAGATGGAATTATTGCTCTAGGTACATATATGACTGCACATATGGTGTGACTCTACATCATGTACAACCAGAGAAATGAAAAGCTGTGCTCTATTTGTGTACAATGAATCAAAATGCATTCTGCTGTCATGTATACCTATTTAGAGTAAATAAATTTTAAAAAAAGAAAATTACACAATTTAAATAATTAATGTATTTTTCAACTCAGTGCTAAGCATCCCATATGAGGTAAGAAAAATTAACAGTGTTTTCTTTTTCTGAAACCCTGCAAAGTTTGTTGGTGACTGAATAGAATATTTCTGCACAGACAAGTTCGTAATTGAGTTGCTTTGCTGTACATGCATTTCCAAAAAATAAAATATGTAGCCAATTTTAAGAGTCACATCTTTGTCTATTTTTTCTAATAGAAATCTATCATATTTCATGCATTGCTTAAATTAAGGAAGATGACTTTTCAACATGTAGATTCATTTTATTATTTATTCAAACATATTCTGCCTTGTTCCATGAAGTATTTGAGGCAACCACATGCACATACATAATTTTTACAATATTTAGTATATTATGAAGTTTGTGGAGCAGGACAAACATTACTAAAAAGATACTTAATTCTTACGCAAGTAGAGTAAGAGCCACTATGGTTATTTATTCACAATTGAAATTTGAGAATGGAGATAAATCTATAATCTGGCCACTATTATCAACACTTTCATCCCTTTATTGAATGTATACTAAACCTTAATGATACTGATGATAAAATAGGTTCACTTCTACCCATTCACCAAAGACATATCCAATTTGGGTGTTTTAAAATATAATAATCAGAAGTTTTTATTTGTGAGTCAATGTGAAATTTTTATTTGTGAGTCAATGTGAACATAGATTTAGTAATTTAAACTAATTCTTGTGCCATTAAATAATGAGATAGAATTGTATCGTTTTAAGTAGATCATTTCCTGAAGCTTCAAAAGAGAACCAGGCTTTTATACAGTGGTACAATTATACGGTTGAATTCCTTAACCCCTAAAAAATGGTGAGGTCTGAAGTTGAGCACCTTAGAATGTGAACCTATTTGTAAATATGTTGTGCTGATGTAATTAGTTAAAGTCACACTAGAGAATGCTGGGCTCTTAATTTAGTATGACAAGTCTTCATAGGACAAGGAGACATAGAGATAAGAGAGCTGTGTGAAGATGGAAGCAGACAGTGGAATCATACTGCCACAGGCAAGGGATGCCTGGGGCCACCAGGAAATGGAAGCAAGGAAAGCTACTTCCCCAGAGGCTTGGGAGGGGGGGAAATGTCCCTGACCATGTGATAGAATAAATTACTATTGTTTTAAGATACTCACTGTCTAGTACTTTGTTAAGATGGTCTTAAAAAGCAAAGACAAGGATAAAGAGTTTCAAAAATGAAAATACACTATTTTAAAAAGACAAATATATTTTATAAATTTAATTTTAAATGACCTTTTCCCATTTTGAAAGACTATATTTGCAAAGCTTTTATTCAAGCATATTGCTATAATTCTCCTAGCTTATTATATTATTACTATTAATCTCTTGGTATGCCTGATTCATTAAATGACCATTTTATTATATCTTTCATTTTTATTTTCATTTGGAGTTTCCAATCTCAAACCCTTTTCATTCCTAGCAATTCAACATAGAGGCAGTAGAATTACAACTTCAAGGAGTGAATTTGATTTAGTATGTTCAACTAAGTTTATCTTATGCTTTCATAGATTGTTTTTTCTTCATGATTCTGTTTCCCATACATCCATGACAGAGGATCATCCCCTTGTGTTCAATTGTCTAACATATTACGCTATTTCCAAGCATTCTTTTCTTTATTTCTAACAATTAGATAAGATAATTTTAGGAAATTTCACTCTTGAGGAACACTCTTGTAAAATTGCATGTACACCGTATTTTGGAAGTTTATGCGCAAATATTTAACAGAAATTTTTTTTTTATTGATTAGTCATATCCATTTATCTTTTAATTTGACCAAAGTTCTTTTATTAAAAATTAAAACAAAACTGTGTCACATATATCTCCCTTTATGTTTATCTTTGAAATAATCATTGTATTAAAATTTACACAATATTTGGCCAAGATTTAAGGGAGCTCCCTTTAGTGATTATTTCTTTCATTTAATTGAGTGGTCATGCAGCCTTTGAGGGGGAAAAATGCATGTCAATCCAGAATCCTGACTCTAATTAAAGAAACTAACAGCAGAGCTGTTAAAATGCACCTGAGCCACATGTGTGGCCTTGGACAGCAAACTTTTTTGTAAAAAAAAAAAAAAAAACTATTTCAGAATTAATTCCTAACTAAACAATGGACATCTGGCCACCATGAACAAATGTTTGAAGGAACTGAAGTAATGAAGAAATTATCCACTATTGGATCTTATATCTGGCTGTAGTTTCATCTTGATCTTACATGACAAAGTAGTAGTGATACATGCATAAAAACATATTGGCATTTTATCATAACCTATCTTTCTAAAACTTATTACAAAATTAGGCAATTTTTTTTCCCCTATTCTCTCAGGGCAGTAATAGAAGATTGAGCCCTACAGACTCATTCACTAACATAGTATAGTCGCTAAGAAAATACCACCGAATGTGATAGGCAAAATGATTGTTGCTCAAAGATATCTCCTGCCTAATCCCAGGAACCTGTTGCTTCTCAACATGGCAAAAAAGGGCTTTGCAGATGTGTTTGAGTTAAGAACCTTGAAGTAGGGCGATAATCATGGATTATTTAGATGCATCTTTAAATCAGAGCATCTTTATAGCCCGTGATCAGAAAAAAGGGCATGTGACTAGATGTGACAAGAGAGATGCAACTAGAGAATGTGACCCAGTAGCAAATAAATGCAAGTGGCCTCCAGAAGTTGGAAAAGACAAGGAAATAATTTTCTCCTAGAGCCTCTGTGAAGTAACACAGCCCTAATGCCACTTGATGTTTGTCCAATGAAACTCGTGTTGAATCTTCCAAGTTAGAAATTGTTAAAGAATAAATTCAGGTTGGCTTAAGCCATTAAGTTTGTGGTAATTTGTTACAGCAGTCATAGAAAACTAATATGACTTATCTGACACCTTTTTAAAAATGCCTGATTATTTTTTAGATTTTCTACATAAGCTTCGATTGGTTAATATCTATCTTGATGAAGTTCAGACCATTGGCGACTAGTACGTATTTTACAAAAATAGTATCTTGAAACTTTCTCCCTAAGTAGAATTGAATAAGTTTAAATTTTGCATATAACACTAAATTTATGGATTGCAAAGACTGGCACACAGTAACTTAAAAGCTGAATATCAGTCCTTTGAAAAAGCCCATTTTGATGAAGCTGAAAATATTTTCTTTGTTAGGGTAATTTCTAAGGACTAAAATACAGTGATGCTGACTGCACTAGGCTCTCTGCCTGAATGCCTCCCTCTCTTACTAATTGATAACAGGTAACACTATTACACAAAATGTTCAGCAGGGGCAGCAGTATGGAACACGTTTTCCACAATACCCAGAGGGAGGTAGCTGACCCTAAACCCACTCTTGTGTGAATTCATTTCCTTTTATCATTGGTAAACACTTAAGCACACTGCCCTTGAAAGAGAGAGATAAATTGGGTTGTATGTGGTAAGGGGCAGGGAAAGAGTATGGGGTATTGCCAGGACTTTTTTGTTTAACAGTATGTTAAGATAGAAGCCTGATTGCAGCACAAGTTTTAGCATACTACTAGGCAAAATCATGGCAAAAGCTGAAAGTAGAATGTGATGTTCTACCAAACCCATCCTGAAAGCAACTATTAATTGTATTTATTTGTAATTCATGCAGTGTTACAGAAGAGTGCATTTCAGATTCAAATGCCTAACAGGACAGGGATTTGAAACAGCAAGTGTTCGTCAGGATTGCCCTAGACAGAACAGGATGTGTGGTTCACTCTGACCATGGACTACTCTCTACTACCAAGACCTTTTCAGGTAGAGAATTCTTACAGATTCGTGCTGTGCCTAGGAAGGCTGTGTTTCCTTACATAGGGATGTTGGTAAATGTTTCTCAAGCAGTAGTCACGTTTGGAGATAGGATGAGGAAATATGTTTTAACAGCATTTATAATTTCTATAATGCAAATAGTTCCACTGTGAATAATTTCAACATATCAAACAGAAGAAGAGATGCACACACTCAGTCCCAACAATCTGGTAGGCACTGACCCTACCACACTGATAGCAGTCTCTGGATCCAATTCCAGAAACCGCCCACATGGGATGGAAGTAGAGCCATATGTGACTGGATTTATGGGTATCAGCAATGACTACCATACAACTGAAATTAGAAGTTCCTCCTTTGTGCCTTGGTACTACCTATGACCCACAGATTCTAACATCATCTGGGGGCAGGAAGAGTAATGGATGGTTGTGGAAATTCTTTCAGCTAAATATTAAAATACTATATTATTTTTATTAAAATTTATTTTAAAAGCTCAACATTGAAGATTCATTTAGTGGGGTGTGTTTATTATATGTATTCAAATTTTGAATGAACATAGTTTATTGGGGAGGAGGGGAATCTTACTAAATAAAAAAACCTATGGAGCAAAAATGAACTTAGAAGGAGTTATGTGAGTTCTATACTACTACCCAGCATTGATCAAATTTAAAATATTTTAATTCATGAACAATTGCCTTGTAATTTGCTCTGATTTTCCTATAGTGGCATTACATGTGTTTATAAGTGAGACTTTAAAATTTTAACTGTATTTTCTTCAGGTCAATTGGCAAAACTTACTCTAATTATTTAGTAAATGAATCACCAGTAATTTCCAATTTTAAAGCATTTAACAAAATAAAATTATTATACAAAAATTTGAAAGCAGAAAGACATTAAGATGTATCCCTAAAAAAAATCAGTGAAAGAACTGAACACATTAAAACAACAGAAATAATACATACAATTTAATTTTGAAAATTCTGTTTTGTAATTTGGAATATATGAATTCATGAAAATGATTTTTCATGGAACTTCTATTTTTAATTTGACAATTTATGTACTAAACAAAAGTGGAATTGAGACTGCCAAAGAACATGAATACGACATGTTTTGACAAAAATTTAGGTGAATTATGAAGTGAAAACTTAATTTGACATATTTTATCTTTAAAAATATTTTTTGAAGCAAGGTTTCTGATTGGAAGAGAAAAGAGTACCTGAGAAAATATTTGTTCTGAAATAGTGATAAATTTCAACATGAAAAGAATTAGAATTGAGAACAGCCTCTATTTAGTAGAATATTCTCTGAGCTTACACGTACCTAACCACCTACAGAAAAAGTATTTCCTCAGTTAAACATATTAGGACATATAGAATTGTCCCTTGAAGGTATGGCTACAGGGAATTTTAATTAAGTAATTAATAAGATGATTGAAAAATGAAATTTCAAAAAACTGCCAATAACTCGGGACTAGAGACAGAAATGGATTAAAGTATATGAGTACCATTTGTAACAAGAATAACTCATGCATATGTTAAATTTAATGTTCAAATAATCAAATTTTTAAAAGTCGGTTTAAGTTAACCTTAATATACATGTTGTTTTTATTTTTACATGTGAAATTTTTTCCAATTATGTTATTTGAAAGACCAAATAATAATAAAGCCAGTTAGGTACCCACAAATATATCAAAACATGAATTAATTTTAATAACTTTATGCCAGTTTTCACTGTTAGGATTGTTTTCATTTGGCTGACCAATCAGTTTTTTTACTACTCTAGGGTATACAGACTTCTGTTATCCTCCAATCCAGGATAACCTTCTCTCCTTCCTGAATTGATCTCAAAGTTATGTATCACCCTTTGCCCCTACCACCATCCCATATATGAGAGCTGCTTGTCACATTTACCAGTATCCCCAGATATCTGACACTTCAACTCCCATTACTACATTCACCTACTGTTAGTGCATCGGTGAGAGTGGAATTCAGGAAATGGGAGAATCACTGACTTCAGGTCAAGCAGCTTCTGCCTGTTACCTGTCTGGGAGTACATTGCACATTGGTTTAGAAGAGAAGGTAGAAAAATCAGGCAAACTTTCATTTTCTGTATTCTGCAATTTATGTCTAATCATAAAATAATATCTCTCTTACAGTCTTTCTTTTTCCATAGTTTTCTTTCCCCCAAATCCAACAATCTTTCCCTTTTGCTACTTTGAACTGCTTAGGAGATGTTCAGCCTGTAGTCTTAAATTATTATTCAAGTCTGAGAAATGCTACTTTCAATTAGTGTTCTTTCTCCAGCTTTGATAAGACTATGATATACAACTTAAAATAAAAGCCACAGAAGGTCTGCTGAAAAAAGAGGCTTATGATGGCCCAAGTAGAACTACAGAGCTGGTAGAAGTAACTACAATTATTGGTTGCAAGGAACTACCCTGCTGACATTTGACAGAGTGATCAGTTAGCTTTTGTTAAAATGCAGACATACTCAACCTGACTGACAGGCAATCTTTATAGAAGTGTATCCTGTTCTCATAAAATCATTACAAAATTTATCACAGCATTCTGTTTATACTCTAGTATAGCAGATCTTTGCTTTGTAATATTAGTGTACATGTCTTTCTCTCTCTTGCTAGGCTCAACAATTCAAGAATTGTGATCTTTGTATTAATTTCTGTATCCCCAGAGCTTAGTGTAGTCTGGGCATAAAATAGGCACTCACTAAGTAATTGTGAATGTAGGAATCATGAATTTAATCATGTCTACAAATTCTCATATCACAAACACTCCAGATGCTTGAAGAATATAATGAATTATTTGCTTCATTGTTACATGGTCTTTTGCAAGTCATCTGCCATGGGGAAGCCTCTCTTTGTTTCATTATTACCATCTTGGCATTGACAAACAGTGTACATGAAACATGTGCCCATTTTCAGAATGATCAAGATTCTATCCCATAAGGCATTTCTTTAGTATTTCTTTAGTAATGCTATAGTTTAAATCGCAAATGTGACTTAAAATATAAAACTTAATGTAAAGAAAAATGTTTAACTTCATTACCACAAGATGCTTTAAAAAATCAATCACCAGAACAATCCCCTCAATTAACAAATGAATCAGCTCTTATTCAGGGAAGTTTACTTCATCTCAGTTCATAGGATGGTTTACTAGTGAGAGCAAGAAATAAATTCAGTCTCTTAAACTTTATATTCTCCATGACGTCAGAAGTTAAATGAAGTTGAAAAAAGGAAAAGAAACAGAAATACACATAAAAATGATGGAGAAGAAATTAATGTTCAAAAAAATACACAGATTATGTAATACATTAATTTTCAACACTTCAGTGCAAATTTTTTTACAAAATTTTTTACATTAAGTAAATCCTGGTCGTTTGAATAAATCTTATAAAAGTCAACTTCTCAGAACACAGACTTCGACTTTCTGAGATATGTGTGCAGGAAGATTTTGAAGGAGTCTTCTTACAACAGCATCTGTGAGTAATTGAGGGGAGTCAGATTGGGCAAAGTGTGCTTAAATGTTTCAGAAACACAGCAAAGACAGCCCATCCAGTGGGGTGCTATGGAGCATGTGTGCCCCATCAGAGTTGTCTGCAACTCAGGCAAGGAAGCTAGGTTCTTTCCCCAACAAGGGTTAATCAATACATCCAAGCTGAGGTTAATTATTGGGAAGGGGTTTGTTCTTCCCATGATCTTCAGCCTTCAAGCTACCCAGCTATAAGAGTAATAAAAGTTTGAGCACTTCAATGGAAGTCTGAGCACTTCACCAGAGTAAAACCTACTGTCCCTTCTCCATTCCACTCAGATCCACCTACTCCATCCAAATCATAAATTCACCTCACTTACCAGCAGCTACTTCAGAACTGAGGTTTTTCTATTTTTCTAGGAAAACGCAGGAAAGGTAGTTTGAGCATCTACAGCTCTTGCCACCATAGCTGGTCAGGAGACAATGGTTGATAATATTTCCCTCCTCCACTAGCCATTCTAGATTTATTTTTGTTGATAAGGGAGGCTTATTCCATTTATAATAGCCTCAAACAATAAAATAATATACTTGGGAATCAACTCAACAAAAGAAGTGAAGGACCTATACAATGGAAACTACAGAACACTAAAGAAAGAAATTAAAGAAGACCTCAGAAGATGGAAAATCTCCCTTGTTCTTGGATAGGTAGAATTAATATTGTCAAAATGACAATAGTACCAAAAGTGCTATACAGATTTAATGCAATTCCAGTTAAAATCTCAATGACATTCCTTATAGAAATAGAGAAAGCAATCATGAAATTCATTTGGAAAAATAAGAGACCCAGAATAACTGAAATAATCCTTAGCAAGAAGAGTGAAGCAGGAGCAATCACAATACCAGACATTAAACTATAATATAGAGCTATAGTAACAAAAAGGAGATGGTATTGACACAAAAATAGACATGTAGAACAATGATACAGAATAGAGAACACAGAGACAAACCCACATAAATACAATTATCTCATACTAGACAAAGGCACCAAAACCATACATTAGAGAAAAGATAGCCTCTTCAACAATTGGTGCTGGAAAAATTGGAAATATATATGTAGCAAAATGAAATTAATCCTCTGTCTCTCACCCTGCATAACACTTAGTTTAAAGTGTTCCAAGTACCTAGGAATGAGACCAGAAACTCTGCATCTAATAGAAAAAGCAGGCCCAAATCTTCATCATGTTGGCTTAGGAACTGACTTCTTTAACAAGACTCCTAAAGCACAAGAAATAAAATCAAGAATCAATAAATGAGATGGTTTCAAACTAAAAAGCTTCTTTGCAGCAAAGGAACCAATCAATAATGTGAATAGAGAGCCTATATAATGGGAGAAAATCTTTACCACATGCACCTCAGATAGAGCACCAATCTCTAGGACATATATGAAATTCAAAAAATGTAACACCAAAAAAATCAAATAACCCAATCAATAAATGGGCTGAGGAAATGAGCAGACACTTCACAGAAGAAGATATACAATCAATCAACAAATATACAAAAAAATATTCAACATCTCTAGCAATTAGAGAAGTGCAAATCAAACCACTCTAAGATTTCATCTCACTCCAGTCAGAATGGCAATTATCAAGATTTCAAGCAACATTAAATTCTGGCAAGGATGTGAGTGAAAAAGGTACATTGATTCATTGCTGGTGGGATTGCAAAACAGTGCAACCACTTTGGAAAGCAGTATAGAGATTCCTTAGAAATCTTGGAACGGCACCACCATTTGACCCAGCTATCCCACTCCTCAGTCTATACCCAAAGGACTTAAAATAAGCATAGTATAGTGATATAGCCACTTCAATGTTTATAGCAGCTCAATTCACAATAGCTAAACTGTGAAACCAACCTAGATGCCCTTCAATAGACGAATGGATAAAGAAACTGTGGTATATTGGGCTGGGGTTGTGGCTCAGTGGTAGAGCACTTGCCTAGCATATGTGAGGCACTGGGTTTGATTCTCAGCACCAAGTGTAAATAAATAAAATAAGGGTCCATTGACAACTAAAAACAGTATTTAAAAAAAAAGAATCTGTGGTATATATACACAATGGAATATTACTCCACCTTAAAGAAGAATGAAATTACGGCACTTACAAGGAAATGGACGGAATTGGAGAATATCATGCTAAGAGAAGTAAGCCAATCTCAAAAAACCAAAGGCCAAATGTTTTCTCTGAAAGGTGGATTCTGATCCATAATGTGGTTGGGGAAAAACTTTGCATTGAGCAGAGGGAAGGGTGGGGAGGGGAGGGAGTATGGAGTGAGGGGATATGGTGGAATGAGAATGACATTATTACCCTATATACTGGTATGATTGCATGAATGGTGTGACTCTATATTATGTACATCCAGAGAAATGAAAAGTTCTGCTCCATTTGTGTAAAAAATTAAATTAAATTTAAAAAAAAAGAGAGAGATTGAGGCTACTTGGGAGGTTACTTGGTGACTTCAATCCACATCCCTCATGCCTGATGGGAAAGAGTCCTAATCTTCTGCTTGCAAAGATGATAATGTGTTGCAAATTTACTCTCAAAATTGCACAAGGCAGTTTATGTGCTTTAGATATGAGATGTCCCTCAAAAGTTTATGCAGGAGACAATACAAGAATGTTCTGAGGTGAAATGATTAGATTTTGAGAGGTTTGACTAAATCATTGGATTAATCCACTGATAGGGATTAACTGGTTGGTAACTGTAGGCACATAGAATATGGCTGGCAGTAGTAGGTCACTGGTGGTGTGCCTTTGGGGATTAAAATTTGTCCCTGGTGAGTAGAGCTCTGATTCTGCTTCCTGATAGCCACTTCCTGATCGCCACTAAGCTGCATCCCTCTGCCACATCTTTCCACCATGATGTTCTGCCTTATCTCAGACCCAGAACTTTAGAATCTACCAGTCAAAAATTGAACCTCTGAAACTGTGCACCAAAATAAACTTTTCCTCCTTAAGTTGCTCTTGTCAGGGCTTTTGGTCACATTGATGCAAAGCTGATTAAAAGAGGAATACGAAGAGATGGCCTATTATATTATATGGATGTGAAACACATTCTTCACTACTTCCTCACTACTACAGCTCCTGTTCTACCTCTTTTTGTGATGTGCATAAATTTCCTTACCAGAATAGTTACTTTTTTCATGATTCTTGATCTCTTGGTAAAAGAATGCCAAACAATTAGGTCACATTCCTAGTAGAAGCATTCTCCTTTTGGGAATTAGGACCTCTATACCCAGAAATAGAGATAGAAATGGAAAGCACAAGTCCTCCAAATGGATTACTGGTAGTTATGTTATATAGGGCTACTCCTTCCAGTTCTTGGTTCTCTGATGAGTGAATTTTTACTGGATAAGCACCTTATAATGGTTATTAATTTACACACTGCATTTAGGAGGATGGAGTCTCAGTATTAGAGGATGCCATCTTTAAACTGGTGCCTTAGATGTACTTACCATTCCATTGCTTAGCCAGACTACACAATTTTTAGTGGTATGGGACATGATAATACCAATGACCATGTTGCCATATACCCAAGTCACACTCTGTGAACTGTGAAGTGGGTCCTTTGATCCAAAATAAGATTAAAGAGAATTCTGTGCTGATGAAACAATGCATAAACCACAGGATTATGGAGCTTGGATAAGATCCTGCAGACAAGGCATTTCCATATATCTGGAGCGTATGTCAGTATAAGTCAAGATGAATTGCTGCCCTTTCTTGAGCATCAAGGATGTGATGAAATCACTTTGCCATCAAATAGCTCATTGTTCTCCTGAAGGGAAGGTGCTTTGTAAAGGGGTCAACAATGTGCTCTGTTGCTGTCAGATTGTATATTTGGCAGTAGCAGTAGCAAGATCAATTGCTGAATGGGAACCCATGCTATTTAGCCCATTCATTATCAGCATTCAAGCCATTATTCCATTTTTGTTCTCACTTTGCCAAATCAGAGTGACTGATGACCGAATCTGAATGATGTCAACTAGCCAAGATACCCTGTATGCTTGCTTGTTTAATGCTTTTCTACAGTGGATGATCTATTGCAGAAATTATAATGCATTACACACTTTTATTTTTGCATTTCATGCCCAGTCCTATAGGTCCATTTGTATATCTTATTCCTCAGAAATATTTTTCCAAACTATAAAATAATTCTTTTAAACAACTGGTTAATCCCCTGATCCATCCATCACTGCCCATGAGCCCATAAATATTCAAACTTCATGCCAATTTTCCTCCACATATGCATTGCTCAAAGTTACATCCATCAAAAGATTTCTCCCCACTTCTTTCAGGCACATCCTTGTGTTGGTTTTTTATCACAGGACATTCAATTTTAGCTGATATACCAAACCAACCCATCAATAACTTAAGCTGCCTTTTCCTTCCTCCCTTAGCTATTCAAAATAAATTTTCCACACAGCAGGTGCATCCTAAGTGCTAAGTGAGATGTGCCAATGCAACCGTGGTAGATGACATAGAATCTGAGCCACCTGCTTGTGTTGCTTACTTGTGCCCTCTGGCCCTGTTCATGCCTGACGCTGGCATGATTAATTTTCACTGGGCTTGGCCGACCTATGACTAGATGAGTTTGGCAGAAATCAGCTCTGCATGGTTACTTGATGTCCATTTAGGTGTTCTGTCTCTATCAAAACCCCTAGCATGTCATAGCTGTTTATCTAATAGAATATAATTTTCTGCTGCAGATGGCATATACTTGCTCCAGAACACTAAAGAGTCCACATTATAATTCTCCATTTGGGTCATGCCATAACTCTCCAAGGTGATTTTTGCCTACCACTGACACATCTAATATCGTGGAGTCTGCTATGTTGCCTTCAAGCAAGGAGTCCATGTGGCAAGGCTAATTATGCCACTGCCAGAACTTTCTGAAAAGTTCTTTCTGCGTTCAACTCAAAGCTCTTGGCTTTCTGTTTCACTTATTGACCATGAATTATGTTCTCTTCTTAACACTGGGAGATGAAAGATGCAATAAACTGTTTTTTACTTTGGAAATAACCTGGTATATACAAGACCACTGAATTGCTACAAACTTTGCTGATATTTAAAGTCTCTGAATTTTTAATATAGTTTATTTCCAAAGCTCTGGACTATATGTGTCTTTGCAAAGCCACCAACACACATGCTTCTATCTCATCTGGTCCACTTAATACAATGCTATTGAAATAGTGGGCTGATGTATCATGATATGGATTTTCCAGATCATTCTATTCAGGCTATATTATAACATACAGGTGGAGAATAACATATCCCAGGAATAAGACTCTAAATGTATATCTTTGTATATCACAGGCAATTGTTTACTTCTTCTGATTCTCTTCATCAGGAATTGGAAATAATGACTTCATGAGAATAGTTGGCTAATGAAGTTAAGGCAAGTTCCTGAGGCAAAGTTAAACAAAGTCAGGACTTAACACTTGCATTAGACATAAAATTTAAGTAAACACAAAAACGCAGTAATTAAACTAAATATTTCAATTCAATATTTCTAAGTCAAATTAATTAAAAGTACATGATGAACAAAATATCAAAATTATTTACACAGACATAATCATTATTATTCATTTTTCCTCTTGCCTCAAACTTGCACATGGCTAATCATGTGTGTTTTTTAAATTTTGCTACCTTTGTTATAGCTCCTGCAATTGGGGCATCATGTGAGCATTCAGAGAGTTTCATATTTTGGAGCATTTTAGATTTTAGATTAGGGATTATCAACTGGCATATATCCCAAAATTTCAAAAACTCTAAAATTCGGAGGACTTCTAACCCCAAGCATTTTACAAAAGAAGTATTCAACCTGCACTTGGTTAGGTTAGTAGTATTTCACTGTCATCATTCAGAATTTTTCTTATTTTGAGGGGTGTGGTAAAAGACCAATAAATTAAAGGGGAGCTAGAATGGGAGCTACCATCCCTATATCTTTTATAGCAAAGTTCATACAACATTTTCTTTGTTTTCCATTTTAGCTTCAGGACCAGTTTTAAAGACTTGTACTTGACATTCTCCATTCAAATAGCTTTTATTCTACAATAGTGTGAGTACCCTTCTCATTACTTGACCTTTTTGCTGTAGAAAACAAAATGTTTTCCATCTAGGCTCTTGCAGAATGAAGTCATCTGAATTGTTCTCAGGTCTATGCATTTTATTTAGTTCATTCCTATGGTCTGACTGCTTTGGGCATTTTGATCCTTTTTTCCACCACTGGTGAACTTCAGTAGAGGAGGGAATATCAACACTTCATTCATCACCCATAAAGAGGTAAATTTTCTACTAGCTGGCAGTAGATCAAGCTCAAAAATCTCTTTTAGAATCTGTTTCCTTGAATCCCCCCACCGCCACCCCGCCAGCTCCTTGAAACAATAGTCTCAGGCTAGTTTTCATTTCCTGTCAACAGAATCTTGGACAGAGGTTTGAATGAAATAATTTTAATTTGCTTGGTATCAACACCTGTGGAGGAGCAAGGCAATCAGGAATGAACAAAGAAAGAAGTGCTATTATTAAAAAAAAAAAAAAAAAAAGACTCAACCAATTCCACAGAGCTTGGAAATTGCAACGGCTCATAGTATTCCCAAATGACACAGGGAACCAGACATTTGATCCTAAACACAAATCAGTCAATACATGTGAGCAGTCATAGGAAAGAGAGCATAAATTTGAGTGAGGAAAATTTCTTTTGAATAGAATTATATACGAGAAATCTCTAACTAGTCTAAGACAGTTGAAGAAAAGGAGGCATGGGTGATACATTGCAACAGCCACTATAAATACCTTGGTGAAAACTTTTTAGTAAAGTGATAATCTCCTAATTTAGTATACAATGTTTGTACATTTGTTTCCAGGTGCTGGTTTTGTATAAAGGGTGATATATGTATCTTACACTATTTCTGAAAAGCATGTGAAAATCTGAGATAACTTTTAATTTGAAATACAACTTCTCTAAGTTTTAGAAAAATTTTAAACCTTTCTTCCCTATAATAATAATGTACTTTAAATTTTTGTTTTTCAAGTGGGCATGGTGACACATGCCTATAATCCCAGTGCTTGGGGGGCTGAGGCAGGAGAATTACAAGTCTGAGGCCAGTCTCAACAACTTAACAAGGTCCCAAGCAACATAGTGAGACCTTGTCTCAAAATAAAAAATAAAAAGCACTAGGGACATGGTTCAGTGGTTAAGTGCTCCTGGGTTCAATTTCTAGTACAAAAAAAAGTAAAGAAAAAGAAAAAAAGTCTTTCTTTCTTTTAGGAATAAAGAACCAAAAAACAGAGCTATATCCAAGAAGTCAATATGAATTCTGCAGGAGATGGGTATCACTCTCAATTTGCTTTTGTTAATCAGTATTTTTTAACCATATTGCCAAACATAAGCACTTCAAACATATAAGCATTTTCATTTTGGAAATTCTCATTCTTTATCAAGATTTTAAAATATAGTTATACAAAACAAAATAAAGTTTTAAATAGCATAATGGATTGATTTGTTTTCCCTAATGCCTCCTTTTTCTATGAAAAACATTTTCTAGGATTAACCACTGTAGCTATTAGGCCTTTTTAAGAGGACCCTGAGGGATGTGAAAAGTTAAATAGGAAGGTGAGAAAAAGGAAAATACAGTTTTCTCATTCAGAAACTTAAGTTTTCTGAATTCTAAGCTAACAATATGTGTATATACCAGTTCAGGATTCGTGTCCCCTGATGTTTGGTATACCCTCCACATTAGGCTAAAACCACTCATGACCCCTCTGTATTTCATGTAGACAGAATTGTCTCTAATACATCCTTTTGACTTGCTGCCTCCTGAAGAGTACAAAATCTCTCTAAGGCTGTAAAAAGGAGTATGACTTGGTTGGCAATCATCCTCGCAAGGTTTAATCTAGGATACCATGCAAAATGACCTACAGATTTCCAGCCCTCATGTATTAACTTGGAAGGTTCACATCCATTATAAAGGGTTAAACAACGGTAAGCATGTCTTCTTCTCCATTTTTAATCCATTTTACCTACTTCCTCATCCACCTCCTCTACCTCTATCTTTAAAAAGAAAGCTACTGTATGCACCAAGAAATGCAAGATGATAGTGAAAGAGGAGAACGAATGTCCAAGAAACCATGGAAAAACATCAGGAAAGGCAAAGCTCATCTTCTGTTATGTTCTCCCAAGTCTCTTTATACAATGTTCTCAGGCCAAGTATATTTATCAACACCTGTGGAGTAGTGAGGCAGTCTAGAATGAATGAGAGAGGAAACCAAACTGACTCTGGTATTTAAGTATGTACACACGCACACACACACACACACACACACACACACAAATATATCCTTCTGAAAATAAAGCAGATAAAGTTGTTCATTTCTTTGTATTATAGTGATAAGACAAATCAAAAATTTAGCACTGTCCAGTGAGTTAACCTATTACCTCCAAATATGACACTTGCCTGTCCCAGGTGCTCATATGCTGAGCAGTAATGAAGGCACTGGTGATTCAGTTTCCTAGAAGCAGGATAATCAGGTAAACGTAAGTTTAACAGACACTCCATTTGAACCCAGGCAGCAAAGGGAGCCAAGTATGACTGGGGTTGAAGATCCAGGTCAGAATGCTAGTCCTACCTCAGAACAGGTGATTGACCTTTCTGACCCCAGAGGTCGGAACCGCAGGAGGACCCTGACCTATGGTAGGGCCCAGGGGCATGGTTATACACAGATTGCCAGTTCCAGTTTCCCTATGTGCTGCTTCTTGTTGTCAGTAAATTTTAGTGCAGTGGTAGCTAAATAGTGATGGGTGAGATAGTGAGGAACTCTATGATACAGATTTCAATTTCCAGATAAATATCAGCCTCATATTGTATTGGGAAAGACTTAAATATTAGAAAGAAAACTCAAAGAATTTATGAACTGTTCAGCACTTGCGAATATAAGAAAAGAATGGGTAAGCTTTTACTTTATAATTAAATGAAAAGGAAGAACTTTGGATGAGAATGGAGGCAAGGCGGATAAAAATAGACAATGCTATGGAGTAGTTGATAACAAGGGCCCTGATAAGGACAGCTTTTAGAAGAATTGCTCTTTCGCCAAAGTCATCACAAAAATTTGTATACTCTGTTGATACTGTCTGAATGAACAATTCATTGTTTGACTAAGCTGCAGTAAAACACTCATCAGATGTGTCAGGCTTTGCTTAATATCAGTTGAAGAGCAACTCTTAACTTCCCAAGGTCATACATAAGCTTAAATGGGACATCTTGAACTTTGGGGCAGAACATTTCTTGCAACCAAGAGGATAATAGAATAAAAAAATTTCAGACCCTCAAGGTAAATCAGTGCTTTGCGACATCAATATGATGTAAGGGAGCAGGGTTTTAGGGCAGACTGCTTTGAAACAAAGAACAGTATAAAATAAAAATAAGAGATCTGGAACTAATACAATCAGTGGTCTATGGAGAAAAGTTTTCTGGGTGGGTGGTAGCATTTGCCATTATTTACAGTGAGAATACTCAGATGACGGCCAATTTAAAGCTACCAATATTTTGACAGCTTGTTATGGTTTGGATATGAGGTATGCCCCAAAATCTCCAGTGTTAATTCAGGAATGCTCCTTGGTAAAATGATTGGATTTTGAGATCTATAACCAATGAGTCCATCCTAGTTTGAATGGTAACTCTAGGCCAGGTGGGGCAAGTCTGAAGGAGGAAGGCCCTGAAACAGTCTTCTCTGTTTCCCTTCCCCATGCATCTTGGCTTCCATGGATGGAGAGGTTCCCTCTACCATACCCTTCCAACAAGATGTGCTGCCTCACCTTGGGCCCAGAGCAATGGGGTCAGCCCAAACTGGAATAAACCTCTGGAACCATGAGCCAAAACAAACTTTCCCTACTCTAAGTTGTTCTTGTTGGGTATTTTGGTTACAATGATGAAAAAGTTAACATACAGTTGACATGTAATATTTAAATTTTGCATATTTAAAATTTGGCTATTTAGAGGCAGTAGCAAGCCACTGTTCCGTCATGCCACTAGTACATTTTTTAATGGCAATAAAAGAAACGGGACATGGATAAAATTATCTTGGTCACATCAGGCTAAAATTATTCACCTTTTCTTAAACATAGGAGAATTAGAAATAAAATAGGGAAAGTATAGTATAGAGTATTTGCTTTGGTAAATTAGTAATCAAATAAATTCTACATAACATAACTCCTGTAGTCTCAAAATATGGTATAGATTTACTCAGAGTTAGCTTGTTTAGCATCTATATAAAATCCTATATTAAAGAACTTCTGTAGTTTTCAGAATCAAACCACAAGTGTAATTGAACTCAGTAGACCTTTACTAATAATTTCTATTCAACCTTGTGTATTAAAATGAAGAGGTGAGGAAAGTAGCAAGTTCTTAAGATTGATTATACACTTCTGGTATGAGTATAATATACATTAAATTTTTAAATAGTATTTTCTATTTATACAATATTATTCTGAAAACATATTTTTGTAATGGATTTCCATAATATTTACTGATAAAAAAGAAAAAAACATATTGTGTTGAATGTATAGAAATGTATTAATGTCTAAACTTACATATAAATAATACAAATAAATTAAGTATCTTAGGTTATACTTGTCAGTCCCTATAATCCTAAAGGAAAGAAATCCTACATAGCATATATGCTTTAGAACTTTAAATGATCAGAAACAGCAAAATTTCCCTTCAAAACCATAGTCCTACAAATTCTAAAATAGACTACCAAGTTCTTAACTTCATGAAAGCTACAAGGAAGCAGATCTATAAGCATTAGTCATTTTTAAAATCATTGTAGTTTTTGTTTTAATAATTACCTGAGATGAAGGATATGGTCATTAGCTTCATCTAATGATTTCAAATTGTATTCGTAAATCATGACATCACTTTGTATCCCCTAAAAGTATACAATTATAAATTGTCAATTTCTTATAAAATATTTTAAAAGTGTTGAGAATACACTATCAGTTGCTTTTCAGAAATGATTTAACAAGTGCTTTGCAAAATGCATTTTTCCCAGGCATTTTGGAAAGCACAAAGGTGGCCTCTGTCCTTTAGAAGAGACATTCTAGAGGAACAGAGAGATATACAAAAGATGTAACAAAACATGACTTTGATAACCATTATCAGAGAAGTAGAAAGTCCTCCAGACACTGTTGGGGATGGATGATGGGGAGATTCATTCTAATTGTGAGATTTTATAAAACCTGTTGAGATAATGAACATGTAGTACATTTAGGATTTCATCTGTCAAAGACAGGTGGAATAAGCTCCCAAATTTAGAAGCAGTAGTGGGGGGAGGGGGGGAGTTTCAGAGGAAAGTTTTTTCAGGGTTGGAGATAAAATGAATAATAAATGATAAAGTATGATTGGACCAAAGATTATATGAGGTGAAGTAGAGAAAGATAAAAGATGAGATGAAAAAAATTATAACAAGGCTCAATGATTGATAGTCTTAAATCTCATGATCAAAAGTTTAGGCTTTTCCTATAGGTGATGAGAAGCTTCTTAAAATTATCTGATTTCATAGCTGTGAAAGCAGAGTTGTGTGGAACCACAGTTCTACAAGAGATTTAAAAAAAAAAATGTATCTGAATTGTATGACATTTAAGAATGTATGAAATTTAAGACTGTTATTTGTAAGGGAAAAAAAAGGTAAGTTAAACTGGTTTATTAAAAAATTGAATTTAAGCCATGTGCAGTAGCACACGCCTATAATCCCGGCACTTTGGGAGGCTGAAACAAGAGAATTGAGAGTTCAAAGCCAGCCTCAGCAATGGCGAGGTGCTAACCAACTCAGTGAGACTCTGTCTCTAAATAAAACACAAAACAGGACTGGGGATGGGGTTCAGTGGTGGAACATCCCTGAGTTCAATCCCTGTTACCTCCCCCCAAAAAAAAAATTGAATTTATTGTATCGTGTAACTTGAAATCCAAACTGCTGCCTTGACTCAGGAGTGCAAAAGACATCACCTACACCAAATTCTCTCCACATCTCCAAACTCTTCAATGACCACTTTATTTCTGACTTCCCTATGATTACAAGCTGTCAGCAACAGGTCCATGCATACATTATACCAGATTTTTGATCTGTAAAAGTTTGAATAAAATAACCTACTTCTATTATTCCCCAGAAATTAACAAATCTATTTCAAAATGTATATTGAAAGGAAAAAGACTTCAGCAAATAAAAGTTGTCAATAAGAAGAATAAGGTTAAATAACTTACACTACTGTAATCAGAATACAATAATCAAAACAGGTTAATAGACCTGGATTAATGAGATGGAATAAAAATCTATAGATTTTTATATCAAATTGTCAAAATAATTGTGTGGGGCAAAGAGTAGTCTTTTCAACAAATGAAACATTAACATCCAAATATCTTTATGTCAAAAAAATTGAACCTCAAATTTAATTCATATTACATACAGAAATTACCTCATTGAGATACAGATTTTATATATCAGTTGAAAGAGTAAAATGCCTTAAAAAACAGGAGAAAGGTGTTGCTGTCCTCCAGCCTGTACTGCAACTATTTTTGGATACAAAAAAAAAAAAATACAAAAACTCTGTTTCTGAAGACATCAACTGAGATCTTTCCCCAACCCAGTGAAAGAATAGGAGTTGTGAAAGAAGATTTGATGATGTTGTAAATTAGAGTCTTGAAAATATGCATTTAATTTAGAGTTAATGGGATGCCTTTTTTTGAGTTAATTGAAAAGAAATGATTATTAAACACAAATTCACTGATGTTTGGCAAGTAGGTAGTAAATGCCCATTTTGCACATAGCAGTTAATTCTAAATAAATATTTCTCTTTCAATAAAAAAATAACAGGAGAAAAGCTTCATGCTTTTGAGTGCAACAAATATTTTTTGAATAGGACACATAAAACATAAACCATAAAAAGGAAAAAAAGATAAATTATACTTCATTAAATTAAAAAACAAAACTTTGCTCTTTGAGAGACTTAGTTAAGGAAATGAAGCACAATCTTCAGACTGGAAGAAAACATATCTGAAGAGGGACATGTATCCAGAATCCAGTAAGGACTCCTGTCACTCAGCAGTAAGATAAACTACTCAATTTATAAGTGGCAAAATATTTGAAAAATGATTCACTAAAGAAGGTAGCCAAATGGTAATAAACACAGGAAAAGGTACCTACCATTATTAACCATCAAGGGGACACAAAGTAAATCCACAGTGAGGCATAATTGCATACTCACAAGAATGGCAAAATTACCACATGCTAGAGAGGATGTAGAGTGACTAGAAGAACTCTTGCACGTTGTAGTTGTAGTGGAATCAAAGTAGTACAAGTATTCTGGAGAACAATTTGCGGGTTTCCTATAATTTATATATGCTAGCAATCACACCCCTAGTTAGTTGCCCAAGAGAAAAGAAGCATATGTTCTCACAATGACTTGTAAACAAATGTTTAAAAGCAGAGTTATTCCTAAAAACAAAATCTGGAAAGTGTTTAAAGGGCCATCAACTAGGGAATAAACAATATCTTCATGCCATGGGGTAATAGTAAAATAACAAAACACATCATAGTAAGTGGGAAAAAATTCAAACACAAAAGGCTATGTGGCATTATCATTTGTTTTTTTGGTACTGGGGATTGAACTCAGGGGTACTCGACCACTGAGCCACATCCCCAGCCCTATTTTGTGTTTTATGTAGACACAGGGTCTCACTGAGCTGCTTAGCACCTCGCCATTGCTGAGGCTGGCTTTGAACTCGCGATTCTCCTGTCTCAGCCTCCCTAAGTGCTGGGATTACAGGCTTGAGCCATCGCGCCTGGCTGGCATTATCATTTTTGTGTCTAATTCTAATAAAGGCAAAAAAAAAGTGAAAGAAAATAGGGAGGCTGTGATCTGGGACTAGAGGTCAGGGAGGCTGTTGATTGCAAAGGGAATGAAGGCAATTTGAGGAATGACAAAATGCTCTATATCTTGAATTTAACATGGGGAAAATTCTCCTGTATTTAGATTTTTACCTCAAGATATGTGGGTAAAATTTTCACCAAACATTTTCTTCCTCTTTCCTTTCTCCTTTGCCTTTACCTTTCTAGAAAACTAGAATTGGGTATTAGACTTGAATCAGTGATTCAAAAACAACAAATAACTGACTCTGTGTATGTGTGTGTGTGTGTGTGTGTGTGTGTGTGTGTGTGTTGTATTTCCTTTGTCCAGTGAGAAAGCATAAAATAAGTGGTATTCTTGTAACAATCAACATAACTAACATCCAGATATTGGTTGCGAAGTGAAGAATTATCATTCTGTAGAGAAATGGCTGATTCCAGAGCACAATTACAAAACAAGTTCTCTAAGAATGATACATTCATGTCAAGGAACACAGAAGTTAGTTTAAGGGATCCACCCTGCCTCATCTAAAATAGAGATGATGTGAGTATCAAAATAAATGATAGTTTCAAATTAGAACCCAATGAATAAAATATTAAGTCTCTCCAAATATCCATAAGAAAATAAAGAAATTAATAAATTGAAAGTTTGATAAGGAATAGAATATTCTTGTAGTCTTAATATGCCTCCACATAGAACTCTCAGTAATGGAAGAACAGTAGATCTAAAGTAGGGAAGCCTATCAAAAACCACTTTAATCAATTGACAAAGTTCATCAGAAATAGGATAAAATAGGTTGCCTCCTAATAGGAGACAAAATGAAGAACACAGAATAATGAAAATATGTTACACAAAGCCAAATGAAATGTGTTATTTAAGGTTTTTTGTTATAAGGATGATATTGGTGGGAGCAATTAGTAAAGAAGGGACTGAGATTAGATGTTAAATAGGCATTACTTAAGCAAAATTAGATGTTAAATTGGCCCTCAAAAGAGAGAGACAACTTAATCCCCAGAACTTGTAAATGTTACTTTATATGGCAAAAGATACTTGGCAGATGTGAATAAAAGAATGTTGAGTCCTAAAGATTATTCTGCAGTATCTGGGTATATAATCATATGAACCAAAAGTAAAGGTAAGTGGCCTTATAATTGAAAGAGGAAAAATTAAAGACAGAGAGAACTGAAGAGCCTAAACTGCTGCTTTAGAAGATGCAGCAAGGATATCAGGAAACAAGGTGTGTAGACACTTTTGAAGCCAGAGGAACCAAGGAGATGAAGTCTCCTCCCAAAACTCCAGAGGGAGTGAAGCCCTGTCAGTATCTTGATTTTAGCCTAGTGAGTACCATGTAGATTTCTTATTGCAAGAACTCTAGCATAATAAATATGTGCAATTTGTACAAAAAATGATGGAAAACTAATACAAACGGTATTCTTGTGTTAATTTCCTGATTGTGATACTTATATTGTTATGTAAGAGAATGTTATTTTAAGGAACCATGTACTAAAACTTTAGAGAGTTTTGAAACGCTAAATCAACAACTTATCTTCAAATAGTTCAGAGGAAGAAAAATTCAACTGTATATCCAACTTCTCTGTAAGTTTTGAATTAATTGTCTTTAGCCTAAATTCTCACTTATCCACAACTAAATTAGTTATTGTGACCAAAGAGAAAGAATTACAGATGTACAATTAATATCCATAAATAAAGAAGTATTGTCATAATTCTACAGAACACAGTCTCTAAGAAATCAATTTGGACTATATGTTCATCAGATAGCAAAGTGGAAGGTATGCAAACAAAAAACAGCAAAACTTTATCACAGGAAGCAAAACAAAAAAAAATGATTAAAATGGCATTTCAGAGAAAAATTTAACTGGATTTATGGGGAAGGAGGAGAAATCAAGCATAATTCCAAGGTTTCAAACCTAGATAATTAATTTATTTTTCTGCCATTCACTGGAAGATGGACTTCAGGAGGAAGAGACAATAAATGAAAGTAGGCAATAAATTCTTATTTTTGACATACTGAGTTTACAATGCTAGAGACCTTTTTAGAAGTGCCCATCAGGTGTTCAGAAATTTTAGTCCAGATATAAGAATGAAAAAAAAAAAAAACAGAAATAAAGATTTGGATATTGGTTATTAGAGAATAAATGAAATCCAGATACAGATGTATATAAAGGAAAATGAAAAGAAAGAAACAAAATGGAAAATTGAAGAAAAGTCCACTAAAATAGAATAATATAAGAGGAACTAATGAATAATGAGGAAAAGTAAGTCTAGGTTACAAACTACTAGTGTAGCAGAGTTTAATAAGGATACAAAATGACATCATCAATTCTTCTATATGAGGAAACACTGATGGCTTTAATGAGAAAGCTTTCATAATGTTCTTTTTTTTCACTTGTTCTAATTAGTTGTACATGACAGTATGCACTTTGACACATCATACATAAACGGAGTATAATTTCTCATTCTTCTGGTTGTACATGATATAGAATCACAAGGGTTGTATAGTCATATATATATATATACATAAGGTAATAACGTCCAATTCATTCTACATCCTTCCTACACCTAAACTCCCTCCCCCCTCTTCACTCCTCTCTGTCTAATCCAAAGTACTTCTATTCTTCCCTAGCTCCCTCAACCCTTTGTGAATTAGCATACGCATATCAGAGAAAACATCTGACCTTTGGTTTGGGGGCATGGCTTTATCAGTAGTGTTCTTGAGTTTGAAGGAATAGTTTAGTATACATTGAGGAAAGAAAGCCATCGCTGTATGCCCATGCTCAGTCTAGATTGCCAGAAGTTGAAAGACTGTGGAGAGAGATACTAGTCATTCCAGCTCTTCATGAAACCAGACATCTTCAACCAGCACAAGAGCACATAGATGTAAGAGATTAGCAATGGCCAGCCAAACATGGCTCACACCAAAGTGAACCCCAAATTCCAAACCCACAGAACTTTAAGCTAAAAAATATTGTTATTTTAATGCATAAAATTTTGGGTTAGTTTTCTATACAGACAGATGTATGTCTTCAAGGAGATTGTTTTAATATATATTGTGTCCAATTTTCTAATTTTTCTTGATGGGGATTTGGTCCTAGTTATCCAGTCTTCTATCATCAGCAGAAAGGAAATCACTGAAAAACATTAATATTTCAAATTCTAAACATGCAACTTTCAAAAAAGTGAGTAGAACTAGACACAGAACATGGCAGTTCATAACAAATTGCACTAATCTCCACAAAATCTTAAATATGAGTGATGACTACTCTAAATTCTCCAAAATACTAAATAAAAACTTATATGTATTATACATCGGTACATGTACAAAATACTAATTTCATGTTTTCCCTTTGAATTTCAAAGCCATTGCCAGAATGTTAGAAAAGTAATTTTTTAAACTTTACTTAAACAAGCTCAAAAGATAAAAAAGAAACAAAGTCATGTAATAAAATACAAACCATCAACCCACAATGGTCACATTATACCGCAATTCACCTTATGACCAATGCATGAATCAGTATAAAGAAACATAAATGATACAAAAATAAAAGAGAACTTGTCGAAAAAGAACAAAATAAGAAACTGTAGAATGTCAGAAGTGGATTAGATGGGGTATAGGCAGTTGTTGACTTTGGGGACTGCCATAAAAGTGGTAGAATAGCACAAAATCAATCATAATAAACTGGAAAAAATAGTAAATAACAGAACCAGTGAGAAATTTTCTTTGCTTTTCCACAAGGGAATGCAATGATAAATGTCCATAGAAGCAATAAAAATGGTTCATTGTTTGAACTAAGCAGTATCCTTAAGATAAAGACTACAGGGAAGAATCTACTCAAAGAGAAAATGAGAATCAAGCAGAGTTACAAGAAGACGGAAAAGTAATCATGCCAAATGACTGGTGCCTCTTATTTTATGGTGTCTGTTACGATATTTTTCAGCACTACCTGCTTAGTCTGACACATTACCAATCGTAGGCTCTAATAAAATAATTAGGGATAAAACCTAATGACTACTAATAGTATAGCTACCTTGCCCACAGGAAGGAAAATAATAATCCATAATTTTAATTGACTTTTTAACTTTAATAAAATCTAGTAAAATTATAGATTAATGTGTTTGAATCACATCAACACTCCATAGCAAAACTGTTATTGGTGTGAAGAAGACATATCTGATGTACATTGTTGAATAGTATATCAGAAACAGAGTGAATTGTTGACTACTCGTATCATTTACCACCTTATTCAAGTAGTAAAAACAACTGCTTTTATTGTAGTCAATTCAGGCCAGGAAGTTAATCAGGCATTCATCTTTCTTGGTTCACTGCATGATTAACATGCTACTGTTTGTTAGGATGGAAGAAGACAGCATACCTGATTTGGACAGGTCAAATTTTATGGATTTTTCAAGCTTTAAAACAAACCAATAGAAGAGCTTTATTTTTTTTTTATTTGGAAAATATTTCTGAATAGTTTTTAAAAGGGAGAAAAATATCAAAAAGGCACTTAAGATTTTAAGTGTAAGTCTGAGAAGATAAACTTAAGTTATACATGCCCCACAGATTACATGAGAGGGAAAAATGTAATACTGATTGTAGTAGATCCAGATGAATCTATTAGAATTGCAATATCTGAACATATGTCCATATTCAGAGAAATATTAAAATATGGAAGTGAGGGGAGAGGTAAAAGCACTATAATGGATCCTAATAGTTTTAATGTTTGAAGAATGCCAACAAAGTAATGTTCAAAGGTGAATTATTCTATTTATTCTGCTAGTAAACTCACAAGTGAATTTCACTAAGGAATACTACTGCATATATCGAGAAGTTTTCAAATAAAATCAAAGTAAATTAATTCTCACAGGGTGTTAATTTTTCTTGGATTTATTTTCCCCAGCATAGCACTCCTCCCACCAAACACTTTGGAGGAATGCCTGTTGAGGATTGTGATGTATTCTAACATAACAAAATAGTTTAGTTCATGTTGATAGTTATGAGTTCATAGAGATTGTACATTTATTTCACTAATGATCTGTCAACCTCTCTCCCTACTATAACAAATGGCCAAGTGGTTTCCTCAGCAACACACTAAAGACTTCTCAGGAAGGGTGTGACTACCTTGTCCATTTTAAAGATATCTGGAAGTCAATATGTAACTCCGGGTTTAATATAATCCTAATAACAGATTACCTGCTTTACACAGCACTTATTGCCTCATTAATTTCTTGAAAAATGCTTAGGGAATGCAATATCTTTTTCCATTTGTTACTATTACAAAAATAGTCAATTCATTTTTAAATCACTCATTAAAAGTAATTTAATGCTATCATCCAGGAGTTGAATTATAGATACCAGTATTTTCAATGTATTAACCAAGGTATACATATAATCCCAAGATTTTACATATAGCTGAGATTTATGCTGCCTATAACTTTACCAACAAATAATGTACAAGTGAATTATAATTGTCTTAAAATATTCTTTATGAGATTAATTTTTAGGAATATATTTACTTAGTATGCAATATGGGGATCAAAATAATTCTGCCATCATTTTAATTTCAAATAATTTGATTAACATCAAATATGAATGATAAACAATTCTTGGGGAAAGGAGACCCATCACATCCAGAAAATCTTTGCAAAGGCCATATGATGAACATGCAAGGAATTTAAAAGTTCACTTAAGTAGGAGAACTAATATATATTGAGATTTCAGATTTATAACTACAATTGATAGTTGAAAGGTAAGGCAGTCTATAATGAACTGGAAAAACAAACAATATAATAAAAGAAAACAAATTTTTATTAGCCTATCAAATATTTACTAGATTCTCAAAATTGTTGTTTCATTATAATTTGCTCTTGGCCTGGGGGATCTTTTATCTTTCATCCAAATTTAGTAATGTATCCTATCAAGGCAGAATTTAAACTGTACTGTGCCTCATGTATTTAATATTCCAAGTAAAATTCAAATAGTGATATATTGTCTCTATGAAATAAATTCGTACTGTGTCAAGCTGTGGACAACACTTTTAAAAACAACTTTAACCTATGAGAAAACTCTCTCTCTCTCCCAAATATTAGAATATTTGCTACACAGAATGTAAATGAGATGTGGTACTGAATCATTACCAACAAATCATATTTGTTTCCCATCTAAGCTTTAGCTCAAATTAATACCATAAGTCTTCCTAGCTATATCATCCCTGAACACATATCTATTACACTTTAAAATGTGTAGCCACTGTTCACTGGACAAGAAAAACTAAATAAGAGTGTTTTTAAAATCTGTTAGAATACAGTATACTTTTTATATAATTACCTTCTCTAAAAATGGCAACATAACATATAAATCTTGAATTAAAAATTACATTTAGTTACATATGCCAAGCCTCAGTCAAGCAATTCCCTTGTGTAGCACAACATTTTCCAGGGATTTAAGTGAAAACTCAAACTTAGAAATGACTGTAACATGTTCTTTTGCTAGCGATTCTGGTGTTGAGAAATTAGGACAATTAAAATAAAATCCTTTGAAAGAAGAATTGAAAATTAATGTGATTAGCTCTACTCTTTTGAGTTTATTAGTAAATAAATTTCTTTTTCACATTTGGATTAGACAAATGTAGCAGAGTGTATAAGAAAACATGTTTTCCCATTGTATTTGCAGTCAGATTTTACAAATTGATTGCACTATGGTTAAAGTGGCACTTAAAATATAATGGAAAAGTGCCTGGATTGCATTCTGCGATGTTTGTTAAATGTTTTATCTGAGAATAATCGAAAACACATTATTTTATTAATTTCCACGTGAAAAATCTCCTCCTCTGCAATAAAAAAATAGATTATGAACAAGTGTATTTAACACTTTAACAATGATGTCATCATATTCTTTCAGAAGTAAATGATCATTGATACAAATTGTTCCATTGTTATTTGCTAAAATGTGAAAAACACCTTTAAGAACAAATCATTTTGCTTAACTTCTTTCCTTTCATTATAAAAGGGTTCACTTTGGGTATCTGATGCTCAAAAGTCACATTAATCTAGAGACATTAAATAAAAGAGAAATAATCATTACAAAGAGAATTGATAATGGATTTGTAAATACATAGAAGAACAAAAAGTAACCTAGTTCCTTGCTGAAACTTAAAGGAAAAAAAATGGACCTACAATGGCACTGTTTCATGGATTCATTCCATCATGAAATATCCTATTCTTATAAAGGAGGGCACAAAGAATTCCATTATATCATATGCACATCTTTAACTTTTCCATTTTCAAAGTAGGCTTAGAAAGAACAAAGGACTTAGAACTGTTCAATGACATTATGCTAGAGGAAGTACTGTACTTGGGGTTCCATTTTGCCATCTCAAAGGGACTTTTTTTTTTTTTAGCTGTCAGAGTGCTTTTTAGCCTGTAGATAGTGTATGAGCTGGGAGAATTCTGTTTGTTCTTTTAAAAATAGTCCAAAACATTTCAGTCTTTGTGAAAATTTCTTGGAGCTTAAATAGGAAATAAATTCAAAGTCAAATTCCCTATTAAGCTATCCATGTTACTTGTTTCTTATTCCACTGAGAACAGTATATCATAGATCTACTGAGGCTAAAATAAGTTCGATATAAAAATGGGAATAAACTATACAAAAGTCTTTGATTTTTACCTGAAAGTCAAACAGATCTTGAAGTTATACAAGGACATTTCTAGTTTTTCTTTTACTTCTGAAGTCAAAAACTTGTTGAAGTTGCATACTTTAGGAATCATATCTTATTTAAAATCGCCGTATAGGAAAGTTGTACACATATAATCATATGCATATTGTAGTTTTCCCTTTTCCTATAAGCTGAGTAACAAATAATAGACAGTGTGTGTGTGTGTGTGTGTGTGTGTGTGTGTGTGAGAGAGAGAGAATTGGGGGACCTGTGGCAAATATAGACAAACTGAAAAAAACCCATTTTTCATTTTGAAGTATTGCCATTCTTTGAACCATTGGGAAAAGTGGGTAAGAAAATAGAGTTGTTATGTCTGTGAGTTTATCTGAGGTAGGGAAAAATATGATTGTTATATACCTAACATACGAAAGACTTAAATTTTAATGTTAGTGTGATCTAATAGCTACAATATTCTGTGCTACACTGTATTTTAGAATTTTGAGGCTTTTCATTGTCTTGTGTTTTATAGAGAAAATAAAATTAAAAGATTAACTCAATACAGATTGAATACATAATTTTGATCATGCCATGTGTCATTCTAGTAATTACTCAGTAGAGATAATATTAAGGCTTAAATCAGGCATTCACTTTTTAACAGCATTAAACACCGCTCTGATAAGGTCAGAGCCCTCATGATCCAGTCACTTCCTAAAAGTCCTACTTCTGAACATTGTTGCATTGTGGTCAAAGCCAATACATTAGACTTTGGTAGACATGGCAGATTCAAATCATAACAGCATTTATGTGGGAAAAAGTTAAGAGACTAACTTTGGGGATCTTTCTAAAGTTCTCTCCTACAATAAATAGAACTGACTTAAATTTCCAAGAGGATATTGTAGAAATAAAAGCATGTGATAACTGAAGCTAGGTTATTAAAAGTGGGTTTTGTCTTATTATCTTGGGTTACCTGCCCCAAAGCACACCAACTTCAATATTATAAGGACCCTTAAACAGGCCAATGGAAAAGTCCACATTGAAAGAAAGTAAAGCTTCCTGCCAACAGTGATCAAGGAATTGGCCCTATCTGCCAATAGTAATGGGAATTAGCCACCTAAGAGGTGGATCCCCCAGGCTCATTGAAGCCTTCAAAAGAAAGCAGCCCCAGATGATATCATGACTAAACCCCTTGAGAAATTCTCATCAAAAACACACAAATAAGCTACAACTAAATTCTATTTTTAGAGAAACTGAGATAATACATTTATTATACATTTTTCAACGAAATTAACAATTAAAGGAAAATAGGTAATTAAAATCAGATGAAATATTAATCACTCCTTCATTCAATAATATTCTAAATTTATACAGTGATGACACAGAATTTTTGCTTATTGCATTCTACATTGGGGCATATGAAGGAGGAGATAAATACATATATTTATGCTTTGTTAATATGAATGGAAAGCATAAAATCTTCAGAAGAATAAAGCCTTAAATATATACTGACCCACAGCTGAAGCAGGAATTTGAGTTCATAAATAAAATTAAACTTTCTCCCCTCTATCACAAAATGGCAATTAGAAAAGGGGCAAATTATTCTAACTGCATTCTTCTGGGAGGAAAAAGAAAGAAAAGAATATCTTCAGAATCGCAATATCAACCTCTCCCAAATAGGTCCAAAGACTAAGTGAGGCTCCCTAGTTGCTTCTCTCATGCAACAAAACCTTCATGTCTTCTCCTTCCATCACAGACAAACGTAATTATGGATTCCCTAAACTTTGGAGTCAACTTATTTTAACTGCATTTCTGAACAAGGTCTCTCCAATCTTAGATGTTAGCAGGCAGACCCAGACATTTGAGCAGGACTATCTAAAAATAAAATCAAATGATTCCCTGTTGAATATTTTTATTTTACATCAAAACAATAGAAAACTTCCCTGTAACTTTTGGGACTTTGGCATAATCTAGCAATCAAACAAATGAAATTAAAATTATAATGTGTTGGCCTTTCAAATTATTCAGTAATTTTAATTGTTGTTGTCCTGTGTTAGTTAGGATAAGGGAAACAGAAATTCTTAGACAATAGTAATTAAAGAATAAATTAACATGTTCTTTCTGAAGGGCAACTTAAAAGGTATAATAATAATCAGTTTCCTCAATCCAATAATTCTGCTGGTAAGAATTTATAATCATAATATAATTTATAATCATAACAATCTTGTACATATATCTTAGTATATGCACAAGACATATACTTATATTACATTAGTTGAAATAGAAAAAATAACCTAAATGTCTTACAATATAGACCAAGTAATTAAATGGTAGTATGGAAATGCCATGTAGTTAATTTTCATTTCATTAAAATGGGAAGCAGTTTAACTTATAAGTCCCAATTTCAAGTAGGAAGCAAGGAAAAAATAAAATTAAAATGCATATTATTTCTCTTATTATGTGTTCAATTTGTTATTTCAACTAAGTTAAATCAAGATTTTCTTTTTCCTTATTCTCTTTCTAATTTTCTCTTCCATGGTGACATAAGTTACCTGGAGGCAGGGAATTAATGTCTCTGATTCAATAAATACGTATATGTTTGACACACCGTCCTCTGTTCTACCAATGCACCTGGCCAGGTTTTAGAACATTCTGGCATCCACTGTACCCACTATATCTACTATTGATGGATGCCCATGACTCCATCATGGCTTCTAATCTAAAACCCTTATGTTTGGAGTCTGCGTAGTCAATAATTATGCTACTAAGAATTCCAGTCCTTTACATGTCAGTTGATCCTATTAGCATAGTTTACTTCCTTTCTAATCTCAATCTCAGGGAGCCTCTGCTGTTTTCCCTGTACCATGTTGAAATGCTGATGAATTTCTGCATCGACACTTCTCTTGCCATAACTCACACAGTGCTTAGGGACTGGATTGGGTGTAAAAACTTTCATGATCTTTCAGTGTCCATGATTTGACTGAAAAAGTCTTTGGTCCAAGATTCTACCATCCTCACATCTAGACTTTCAGTATTGGAAGAGAACAACAACAAAATTGGTTTCACTATTACAAGGCTCACTAACGTCTTATCCCCTTCCAACTGGTTACTTATATCATTTTGGAAGGGAAAAAGACTCTTAAAAGAATTATTCTATAGTTCATGTTATGAACTCTCACTTTAAGTCTTCTACAGGCTGTGGCCTTTTGAAACCTAGAAATCTTATTTTATTTCATCGAAGCCTAGTAATCGCAAATAAAAGTTTTGTTCTTGGGATTATAATACATTTCAAAATCCATTTTACACTCTATTTTGCAGTGTTTTAGGCTGCATATAACCTCACACTCAGGGCAAATGGTATTAAAAAGTAACTTTGCTGGTTGAGAGTAGAATAATGTGAGAAAAGATGCAGTAGGAAAACTTATTCTATTTCACTTATTAAAACACACAGAAATGAGCTGGGTGCAGTGGCACACGCCTATAATCCCAGCACTTTGGGAGGCTGAGACAGGAGAATCGCAAGTTCAAAGCCAGCCTCAACAATGGCAAGGCACTAGGCAACCCAGTGAGAACCTGTTTCTAAATAAAACACAAAATAGAGTGGGGATGTGGCTCAGTGGTCAAGTGCCCCTGAGTTTAATCTCCAGTACCAAAAAATAAAAAATAAAACACACAGAAATGAGGAAGAAAATATGTGAAAATATTTATAGTTTTTATCTTTTCTATATTTTATATAATGAACTTTTATAATGTGATATAAATTATTATCAAAGAAAATTAGTTTCATGTGAATAGATAACTTTTCTCACTCTTCTATTATTGTTATTATTAATCCACTAAAACATTTGGCTCTTTATTCAAGATCATTTCACATTCCTATACCTAACACTGAAATCTATTTTCTTCCAGACTAAGGATAAAGTCTTCTAATTTTCCTTACTAGCAGCACAAAGTGTAGTATAAAGCAAAAAAAAAAAAAAAAGTTGTCAATACAAGTTACACAACCTATATAAATAGTACCTGGTCATCTTTGGGTCTATATTTCACCTGATGTACTTCTTACCAGAAACAATTTCCAGTCTAGAACTTGCCCCCATTGGCCCTCGAATTTTTATTTTTTCAGTCATTTATTTTTTGGAATCAAATAGAACACCCAATTTCTTTTTTGTAATTCTTATTATTTGATGGCTGTGCAACCAAGATTCACCATGAAAAGAAGATATAGGCTGTTAAAATCCCTACATCGTAGTTCAACAGAGCCTAGACATAAAAAAACATTCAGGAAGAAATTCAATACCTTTTTCTTTGAAGTATGTTTTTGTCTCCCTTAAAATACACTATTTCCCCAGGTCCCTAGAGTCTCTTGGACAATACCCAAGAGAGAATTTTTAAGTAACCAGTGTGTTTCTTATTTGTTGACGGCTGTTGGAGTTTTTCTCTTTAAATTCAGGGTGGCTAAGAACAACTTTCTTCAAGACAACAGGGAATTTGCTTTATTTGAAAGGAGAATATCAGATTTTAGTGTATGATTTTGATGGAAAAAACAAAGTAAGGAAACTCTAATACATACCGAAAATACTATGTTCAAATCTGCTACATTGCTGCAGAATGACGTCTATTCCTGCCGAGGTTGGCTGACTTATCTTTTCCTCTATAAAATAATATAGTTTGAGAAAAATCAAGTAAATAAACTAAAATGTTTTCAAATTATTGTATGGAACTTGCAATGCAAAATGTTAAGTGGGTGGGACCTAATATGTAGAAGGTTGTGTACATATTTGTCCATCTGTCACATTACAAATATACCTTATTTACCAAAGAATCTTCTGGAATATATTTATTTTGTTTTATTACTATTTCTTTAAAGATGTTATTGTTAAGGAAGCCTTGGTAAATACAAAGTAAAAGGATTTTTAGAGATGCCAGTGATGCTTTTCTGATGAAGGTATTCCAACTCAGTAATATTTAGTGAAAGCTAGAACCAGAAAAGTGTCATGATACCTGGGTCAGTTGTGCAAAAACAGCTTCCTGATCACTGCTAGGACTGTTTTTGTCACACAGTCTCTTATGCTTCTTTTTTTAAAGAAATTAACAATGAAGTCCCTTATTCCCCATTCCGTGTTTTACAGCTGAGTCACATTTTTATTTACAAGCCACCTGCCTCCCTCTTCACACATATCTGAAACAAAAATCAGGGAATAAGAAAGCCCAATTTTAAATTCAATCAGCTCACAAGTCATTTGATGCAATGGATTCGATTTCAGCCACTGTTTCTGCCTACATCCTCCTTGTGGGGAAGAAAGAAAGAAGAGAAAAAAAAGCATCCTTTCAAGAGCTAAAGAGCTGAGCCTGTACTCAGAAACAGAGGATGACTAAAATTCAATTTAAGTCTGTCCAGGCATTGGATTATTAGCAGAGTCATGGTCCTAGTGATTGACTTTAACCCCTTAGTGCCTCCTCTATTTACCTAAGAGTGCTGATTGGTAATATTTCAACTTTCTTGAGCTCCATATTTAAGGTATCAAAGTGGATTACAGAAGAGAATTTTACAGAATTGCAAATATATAAAATCTCTGTGTGGCTTGTGCACTGCTTGCAAAAGTGTACTGTGAGTTATACAGGAAAATATAATTTTATGGAGATGTCTGGAGAGAACAGGACAGGAAGGGTCTCTCCAAAAATATAGCAGTCATTTCCTAAAGGAGAGAGATGGTAGCTATTTTATGAGTGTTTCTAAAATTAGTTGGAATTGATTTCTTGAGTTTTTTATTATTTTGAATTTCCACTTCTCTGAAAACTGTTAGTAGTCACAATCTAAATTGTTTTTCAAGAAGATACAGCTTTGGAGACCTTATGTTGGTACATAATCAAACATTCTATCTTCTATTCAATATCAGAAGAGGATTTCCTCACTAAGAAAGAACCCGATTAAAGAAATCCTATAATATGTAGAAATGACAACTCATTATGTTCCCTTTCCACATATGGAAATTGCTATGGAAATGCTGTTTACCGTTTCTTAGACAGGAAACAGAAAAATTTGATCCCAGTCCCTAGCTCAATCTCAAAACCATTCCAGTACCTGCCTGTGTTCCCAACACTCTGAAGTCAATTCACAGAGCAGCTCAATAGAATGCAACTTAGGATAAAATACCATGGCTCTTTTATGGATCCAGCCGTATCAGGATTTAAATTTAAAGGAATATCAAATTGAATATAGATTCTGAAACTTCACCATCTTCCTTTTGATTTTCTAATACTAGGTGTCATCCTAGAAAGTTATTTAGTTGAGTTGAATAACTACAAAGAAGAAAAAAGTTTCACCAGATACTATTCGTAGTAGGAAAGCATTGGGGTAAATTTCTTAAGGCACAAGAAATTTTGGTATATTAAATAAAAGAAAGATATGTGTGTGTATGTGTGTATATATATGTGTGTGTGTGTGTAAATGTATATATACATTCAGAATAATTTTACAAAATATCTTAATGAGTAATTGTGGGCATTTGGATGTTTTCATCATAAAACTTTATGAACTTTAATAAAATTAGCCTTTCAATATCTGTGATTCAGCAATGAATTAGTTCATATTAGATTAGTAGTAGAAGTTCATTTAAAAATCTAATAAATTATAGCAATTTACAGTCAAAAAGCTAAGAAAGGGAATTAAGCTTAACTGCTCACCCACAATAGAATGATTTCACAACTGTGGGAATATGTATTTTTTTCTCAGATTTTTCAAGATGGTGACATAATGGTAACTTTAGGAAGAAGACAGGAAGTTATTGCTTAAGGACATCAAACATTTGAAGAATACGAGAAAGGACCTAAGACAAATGTTTCTATTTTTCAGTTTTAAGTCTGATTTTTATCAGCAGGCAGTTAACCAAATTCAAATAATTGTAGAACAACTACTTTCATCCAAAATTTTCTAAAACACATATCAGAGGCAATTAAACTATCATGTCACCTTCTTGCCCTCATAAGTCTATAATTTAAGCAACTAAAGAAGAAAAATAGGGTAGAGTTGGATTGTAATTGATAGACACTGACCTTCAACAACTAAAGTTTAAATAGCATCATATTGTTTGTTGAATTTTTTAAACATGCAATTCTTTTCATATAATCTAGGGTCAAAATGATCTCCTTAAATACAAAAATATAGCAGCAATCAGGAATCTGTGCTTGACAAGCAAACTGAGATGGTGCCAGAGAAGAGATCAATTTATTTTTCATCCTATGTAAAGATGGATAGATGGATGGATGGATAGATGGATGGATGGATGGATGGAAAGATACATGTATAAATGACTAGTTTTACATGTATAAATGACTAGTTATACATGTATAAATGACTAGTTTAAAAAAGGCCCAGAGCTTTCATTTTAACTAGGTATTATTCAAGCAGTTTACTTCTTGTGAACACTAACCAAAGAATACCAATATATAAATATTAAATTGTGAACTATAAATGTTCAATTCAAAAATATTTTTAATACAGTTTATTTTATATGTTATTATATAACAACATAATAAGATTCACATATAGTAGAATGGCTACCACAGAGGAACAAACTAAAATATCTATCTTCTCAGAGAGTTGCCCCCCAATTGTTCACCCTGTGGTAAGAGTAGCTATAATCTATTTATTTAGCAGAACTTCCAAATACAATATACTATTATTAACTGTAATCCTTCTGTTGTATACTACATCTTGGACTTGTTCAGATTCCATATATGCTACTCTGTGTCCTTTAAACTATATCCCCACTTTCTCCTCCTGAACCCATGCTACTCTGGCCCTGGTAACGATTGTTTTATTCTCCATCTCTATATATTTGACTTTTTTTTCTTCTAAGATTCTACATACAAGTAAAATAATGCAACATTTCTTTCTGTGGGTCTGGCTTCCTTCGTTTAGCATGATATGCTCTGGATGCACCCATATTGTTGCAAATGGCAAATCTTCTCATTACTGATGAATAATATTCCTTTGTATATACACATCACAGTTTCTTAATCCATTCATCCATTGTTGGACACCTAGGTTGTTACCATGTCTTGGCTAGTATAAATACTGTTGCAATGAACATGGGAGTGCAGATATCTTTATGAGGTAGTGACCTCATTTTCTTTGGGTGTATACCAGCTGGGGGATTTCTGGGTTGTATGGTAATTCTATTTTTAACTTTTTTGAAACCTCCATGCTGTTTTCTATAATGGTTACAGTCAACCTACATTCCCACTGATGTGCACAGGGGTTCCCCTTTTCCTCACCCACACCAACACTTGTTATCACATCTTTTCCATAAAAGATATACTAACAGATACAATCTGGTATCTTGAGATTTTGATTTAAATTCCCCTGATGATCAGTGAGTTCAGCAACATTTTCCCCATCGGACATTTTTTATGTCAGAAAAGAGGGGAAGAAAGATAGATACCTTGAAATTTCATGCTTAAGTCTAATTACTCAGAATCCTTGACATTTCCAACCACAGTTTTTGCTAACTCTAGAGCTTTAAGGTTAAAGCCATCCCCCAGTTCAGCAAAGTTGTGTTATATATAGTTCCTCACTACTACTGGCAATTGTGTACATTTCATCCTTATCTTGTATTTATATACATATCCAGCTTCTGGTTGTCATACGCTGAACATTAAGCACTTTCAACTCTAATCCTCTGCTATACTAAGCTAAATAATCCCCTTGCTCTATCTTTTTCTTGTAAATCAATTTCCCAACATCTTCATTATTTGTGCTAATTTCATTTGAACTTTGTGGTACATAAAGACTCTGATCAGAACTCACACGGACAATAACAGTCACTCATATATAACAGAACATTACAATAAGCAATGCTGCTTATCAAAACTCAATGTTCTTGTTTCACAGAGTAATTTTAAGACCTGGGGAGTGTAACTCAGTGGTAAATCACCTACCTAGCATATGTTAAGTCCCTGGGTTCAATTGATCCCAGCATTACAAAAAAAAGAAAAAGAAAGAAAAATATTTAAGCACAGACCTCAGTCTAATTAGGCTAAATATGAATCTGAAGCTAAGTATTAAATTATGTATTCATTTACTTTATATGTGTACACATATGTACATACATATATATTGATAAATTGTAGGCTGCTTTATTCATCATCATATAACTATTTTTCTCATGTGTGCATTATAAATGAGAATCCAATCAAGGACATTAAATTATTAAGTATCCATTAATAACCTTCTAAAAAGAGGTAACTAATACCTTTAATTGTTAAACATGGTGTTGTGCACATATGGAAGACTTGTTTCATTGCGAAAAATACTTTTCCATATTCTGAAAATGATTAATCGAACTGACTCAGTGAATAATGTGCAATGTGAATCTTTAGACACCAGGCAGGTTTTTTCAATCAGGTTTTATTGTAAGCATAAGAAATTAATTTAGTTTGATATAAATATATCAATATTACCATCTATATATACTTTGCTTTGCAAACTAATTCAAAGTCATAATTCATTCTTTGAAATTCCATGAGATACTTAGTTTATAATTTATTGTTCTAAATGTGATAAACCACTGATTTTACTGATCAAGAATATACAAACCAAACTACTACCATGGAATAATTTGTCACATTATAGAATTTTGAATTTTAAAGATAATATTAATAAACTTTCTAGCAACACCTTTCTAAAAGGCCTGATGGTAACATATTACTGCCTGCTCAAGTTTGTTTCTTCCCAATTATCTTCTGCCCAGGCAGGTTTGCCATTGAATATTTCTGCAAAAGCACATTTAATGTTTTAGAATTATAGCTTCACCTATGCATAAAATCTCTTCAAGTCCTATAATTATTTGAAAGAAGGTTTTGCTTTTTAAAACAATGACATTGCCCAGACTAGGTTGCAGCTGATTAAAACCTGGCTCTAATTGAATACATTTGTTAAAGTTTTCTATTTAAAATAATTGAGATATGGCCCTATAAGCAGTGGTCCATATCAACTGTGTCATGTTATAAATGGAATGAAGCTCATGTCGTGGTTGCTTTTGGATAATTTGTGCAATTGTCTGTGAAGTGCTGCTAGACAATCTCTGAGTGGCTGTTTTTGTCTTTTCATTCAAATAAAGTTCATAATAGACAATTAGGCTTATTTTCTGAAGATATACCTCAATAATTTATACAGCATTGCAGTCAACACTGGCCCATCACTTGCATTTAGCAATGCATGTTCATAGGAATTTAATTATTTGGAAAATTTATAAGATGGGATCAACTAAATATAGAAAATACCATAATCTTTGTCCCAGGAGAGCTGAAGCCCATTTAAGAATAGAGGGAGAACACGTACCATATTGATAGTTAACAAAAGATAGAACAAAAATTATAGTACCATATAGTTGTAAAAACTCTATTCTACTTTTTTCCAAAAAAAAAAAGTTTTTATAGATTCTTCAAATTTGATATAATTGGACTTTTACTATGTATGTTCTGATCTTCACTGCTGATATTCTAAAATCTCACATTTCCCTTATTCCCCACTGAGATCTGCCCTGGCAAGTTCTTAGTCAGAGATAATTTTATGTTGAGGCAATGAAACCTCTTAAAATAGCATTTTATTATTTATGATCCACAGATCTATATCAGAGGCATTGTTCAGTGTGGCAATTGACACCTCACATAAGAACTGCTCAGATTACCCTGAGATTATCGATGTTCTCCAGAAAGCTGGCTTCAGATCATTCTGGAATCATCCACAGTAAATATTCCACTATTGATCTAACTGTGATTAAAGAGATTGCTGTTATTGAACAGAGTAGTCAGCTCCCTCCAAGTTTGAATACTCTCCAAAATAATGAAGTGCCCTTGATTGCCTTTGACCAACTCCACGCTTTGGAAATGGTCTTTGGGTCAGCAGTGAGTTGACCCACTTTTGAGGACAGAGATATGGACAAATTGTCTTCTTTTCCCTAGGACTTTTTTTGGACAATATGAACAGTTTGAAAGTTAATTGATAATCTCAGTGAGCCCCATAAGCATTTTTCTACCTGTGAGCTGGAGTTGTGCCTTCCAAGATGTTATATCAGACAAGTTTCCTGAGTTACCTAAGAAGACGCAGAAGTCACCAAACAGGATTGTTCAAGGGTAGAGAGCTGTAGACACAACAATACCACAGAGGCTGTCATGGAACATGGCTTTCATCTCACCATAAGCATTCTTGTGTGAAAACTTAAAGCAGTGAGAGACTTGACTATTTCAGTTCACAGAGGTTTCAGACAAACTTTATTTTCACTACACATGAGAACTTTATGGTGAATTTAGAGTTCTAAAAAAAATAAAAACCTCAAAATAAAATCCAGCAATCATAGGTACATTTGAGGACGTGCCCACTGACTTTAATATAATTTAGTCAAGTACACATTTATTAGATAACTTATGTGGTTATTTAAATATTTTCAAAATCAGTGCATTGTAATTATATCAGATATTTTATAAAGATATCAAAATTACTTTTAAGTCTGACATAGGCAGTAGTTAGTATCTACTGAGCCCAAGTTGATTATCCAAAAATGATTTAATTTCTTTTAATGAGAAAAATTATTCCTTTCCATTTAATGTGAAATAAAGAAGGTCATCTTGGAGCAGGTGAGGATAAAACTAAAATTTTTGCTGCTTTTCCTTTAAAATTTTATTTTGTTACAGGTGATAATTCAGTAAACAGGCATTTGGTTTTCTTAACTATCTACAGGATCATTGGCAGAAATTATACTAGTTAAATGTCATGACAGGAAGTGTGGAAGAAATTCAGATGAAAATTAGCCTGTAAATAAGCTTGTATACTCTCAAAGGAAGCAATTAGCACCCTAAACATACTTTCCATGACTACTGGGCTGAACACAATCTTGATCAGTGTGTTGACAGACTCAGATTCATTACAGAGTAACCTTCCTGAGAAAGTCGTCACAAGACTCTCTGGTGAATGGCTTGTGCTCAGAAACCATTTGGGTTTCTTATGCAGATAGTTACCCAGCATGTGACCCTAAAACAAATTGCCCCTTCTTCCAGAAGGGAAACTGCCCTGAAATAGATTGCCCATTTATTCATCCACTCTCTATACCGATGCAAGCTGATTGAAAATTCCAGGGCATGACTTTTCCTGGAGCTGTCCTCCATCTTAATTTTAGCTGTCCAGAAAAGACAGGGCATCCAAGGTTCTCCATCCCCTCCTCTTCAGTCCCATAGAAACTGCTGTCACTGTGTTACTTTCTGCTGGCCAGGCAGGTATGAGGCTTCCACTGAGGTGGATGTTAAAACAGCCACATGGGTCAGCAGACAGATGGAGAAAAAGACTGGGGATAGCGAAACAGTGCATGCTTTTTAAAAAGACAGCATATCATGAGGTCAGACCTGTGCCACTGGGTGATCTGACTGCAACACTGATGGTTTTAAGATAGAATCTAAAAGCCAGAGAATTTTGTAAAATTATTTTGGCTGGTTCAGTGTTTCCTGACAATTTTGTATACACATAACACACACACACACACACACACACACGCAGAAAGAGAGTTGAAAATATGAAGAAATACTGGGAAAATAGTCACATATTCTATCAGTTAACCCAGTCTATCATTTATGAGGGAAAAGCAACCCTGAAAAGCTACAGAAGTAAAATTCTATCTCTCCCTCCCACACCCCATCTCTTTCTCTGTGCTGGGGATTGAACCCATAGAATCACAGAAGCTAGGCCAGCACTATAACCATTGAGCAACCCCCCCAAATTATAATTCTCCATGGCAGGACTTAGTTTGGTGGTGAAAACACAAGCCCTTCAGAACATTTAACTTATGCTATTTTCTAATACCAGAATTAAAAGTCCAACTTCTAGTATCCAGAGCATTTCCAAACACTAAGGAATCCTTTTAAAGTATGTCATGCTTTTAGGAACACAACTATTTAACATTGATGGCAACAATTATTTCTAAGCAGGGCTCATCTTTAATTTTCTGCAGTTTGGCCCACAGTGGGACTCAACAATATTTTCTCGGACCTCAATAACACCAGGGTAGCCTTATGCATAGGCAAAGAGCAATCCACCAGTATCTGGCATCAAAAGCCCAAGAGAACTGACATCTAATGTGACTCAAATTGCCACATTTTTACCACTTCAAGGGAAAACATTAAAACCAAAACTATCACACTGAAAATCCTCAGGAGGTGGCATTTTCAGTCAAGATACATGAATGGTGCCACTGAGAACTGCAGAGGGCAGAACCTATAAGACCAGCATGTGAAGTCTGTTTAAAGACATGCAGAAGCAAAATATTTCTGTGGCAAGAAATGTATTAAGTTATCACGCATCACATCTTTTGCCCTGAATCAGCTAGGGCTTAACCATAGAAACAGAACTACCAGGAGGCTGATAGTAGAAGATTAATTGTGAGAAATTGTCCTACATGGTTTGTGGGGGGCGGTGCACTCTAGGCAAGTCTGCACACCACCAGGGAGGGCAGGCTGGGAACTCAGGAAACTATAGCTGTTTCCACAGGCAGAATGTGGTCTTCAGATAAGCCTCAGTTCTGATCCTAGGACAGCTTACCTGACTGAATTAGACCAAAGCGGACTACCTATCATAATATCCCTCTAGCTATAGATTGAACTATAGCCTATCAAGTACACACATAAAACTAACCATCACAATCCTTACCAAAATATGTTTTTAACAGTCACTGCTCTAGGAAGCCAGGCTCAGTGGCGCACACCTGTAATCCCAGCACTTTGGGAGGCTGAGACAGGAGAATTACAAGTTCAAAGCCAGCCTCAGCAATGGCTAGGTGCTAAAAAATTCAGGGCAATCCTGTCTCTACATACAACACAAAACAGGGCTGATGTGGCTCAATGGTCAAGTACCACTGAGTTCAATTCACAGTATCAAAAAAAAAAAGGTTACTGCTGTAGTTGTCTGTATTAACAAAGTACAGAGCTAAGAACCAGAAGAGAAAATGCAGTCACGCTCATGCAGTACCAGTGTACTCGCTCTCCATTCAGAAATAAAAAATAGACATAAAGAAGCAAGGGTGTAGCCATAGAACATGATCAGAACCTAAAGTGGTTTGTCTGTATTTGATGAAGGAAGAAAACAATATTTTAATATATTAGTGAAGGTTTTTCTTTTATTTCCTGGGATTTTCATTCTTTTACTTCCCTTGTGTTCCCTGACCCTTCCTGCATTGAAACTAAACCCAGAGATATCCACTGCCTTGATGCACAGCTACAACAGGCTAGGCCTCTGAATATCAGAAGCCAAAGCTCAAATGAGAAGTTCAGAAGGAAAACATCTGCCAGGGAAGATTTCTTCTTACCCACCTCCTAACTTCAAGATTACTCAAAATCCTCTTCGAGGATACTGAAGAAAAGGGCAGACCAAATAAAAAGAAAGGAATCAAACACAGAGTTAGGACCATGTTAAGACTTTGGCTACCATTCCAACCCATCCACTGACTTCTCCCTCAGGAAGGGTAGAAGGGAGAAATAGTTCACAGCATCTAAAAGTTGCAGGACCTTTGTTTCCTCTTTGTCAGATCTATCCATACATCTGGATAGATGTATGAAAGAAGAAACAAGAATTTTTCTGAGTATGACATGGGCAATATCAAAACAAAGATTGGAAAAAGAGGACTGGAACCACCCCACAGTATGTAGAGTGAGACCACCCTCCTAATATGTGGTACAGGAGCATAGCATTCAAAAACGAAAAGGAGATATGATTCGCTTAGACAAATGAATGATATTTATGAGAAATGGCCTTATGTTGGGGACTGCTTTGGCATTTGTTGCCTTGGAACTTATTTAACCTCAAAATCTGTTAGCTCAGTGTCCTACTACCAAGAGTTCACATAGAAGATTTATGGCTGATGTCTTCTCCACTTCATTCTATAGCCTAATACAAATGTTCACCACAGACTACCCTAAATCACATCAAAGTTTGACCTTGGGACTTCTAATTAATTGCCTTAATCACTTCCTTTTGTATTTTTGTAGTGTAAACATTACAAAATGGCTATATTATGGAATTGCAATAAGGTAAATTCATGCCACATTTTTCTTCCAGAGAAAGCAACATCTTCAGGGGTTCTCAGATTGCATGGGCTCTCAGGTCTAAAAACATAAAGGTCTGACAACACATAAGCCTTGAGTTTGAAATAAGTTTGATGACATGTTACTGCCATATCTTACCTGCTCATCTTCTAGCTGATGCATTGACTTGTCTTAACAAGAAGTATTATATCAGGGTCCAAGTCTGCATCCTTGGGAACTCACAATCAAGGAAACCCAACCTTGTGGAAACTCTTAGTTCCTTGCCATTAATGGCAGATTTGGGTTGCCTGTGGGGCGGCAGCTGATATGTAACCTCTACCTCACTCAAGCATATTGTTAGTCCATAGCCCTGAGTGCAGAAATAATTGACAACCTGCTCCATCTCCTTCTGTATAAGACTCCAGGGCATAGTCATCCATGTTAAACAACTGCTAAGTGACTGCTTCAAATATTGTAGGTTTCTACTGAATCCTGCTCAAAGGCAAGAACTTTCCAGAGGAGGAAAAGGAAATTTTTATATCACTATTCAAGTTTCTGGTTATAACATGATTGGGACTGTAGAACAAAGACTGGATATTCTAAAAGCAGGAGGCAACCCTATGCACATCTACTGGACACAAACAAGGATAAAGTGGGGCCACACCAACAACATTGTCACACATGTTGAACCACTTTTCATAATTGTGCAGTAGACATTTAGTGTGTTTTTCTTTTAAATGCATGCATGTATAAAGAGACCCCAAAGATGGGCAGGAAATTTTTCTAATTTGGATAATTTAATGTAAAAATTGTCTCTTTTTAAATTTTCTCAAAATTGTAGAAATATCTTGCCATATGTTATGGTTTGGTTGTGAGATATCACCAAAAAGCTCATGTGTGAGACAATGCAAGAAGGTTTAGAGGAGAAATGATTGGGTTATGACAGCCTTAACTCAATCAGTGACTTAATCTCCTGGTGGAATTAACTGAGTGGAAACTAAAGTGAGTAGGGTGTGGTTGGAGGAGGTGGTTCATTGGGGGCGTGCCTTTGGAGTATCTATTTTGTATCTGGTAAGCAGAGTCTCTCTGATCGTCATGTGAGCTGCTTCTCTCCACTACCTTCTGCCATGATGTTTAGCCTCATCTAGATCCCTGAGGAATGGATTATACTGTCTATGAATTGAGACCTCTGAAACCATGAGCCCCCAGATAAACTCTTCCTTCCTGCTGGTCAGGCCTTTTAGTGATGAAATAAAAAAGCTGACTAAAACACCATGGATATAACATTCTGTGATTAGTAATTAGTCACTATGGTAGTTATCTATGGGTACATAACAAACACTTAATGAATTTATTTTTCCTCATTTTTCCCAAGAATTCACAGGGTCAGCTAGGTGATTCCCACTCAGGTTCACTCATGACTGCAGTCAGATGATGGCTGAAGCTGAGGTCATCTGAAGACTTCTCCATCATATATCTAGTACTTTGGCTGGGACAGGTGCATAAATTGGCCATTTGTGAGCATCTCTCTATTGCTATTGTCCATGTGGCTATCTTGGGTGTCCTCATAACATGAAATGTTCAAGGTAATTGAACTTATCATTTTTTGCCAAGAAAGTCTTAGGGAAGGAAAGATTGAACTGCCTAGTCTCTTTGACACCTAGGTCTAGGAAAAAAAAAGTATTACTAATACAATAACTTTTGGTAAGAACGGTTACATAATCTTCGAGGGAAGAGGTCTCTGCCTTGAAAAAAAGGTCTAGGAAAAAAAAAGTATTACTAATACAATAACTTTTGGTAAGAATGGTTACATAATCTTCGAGGGAAGAGGTCTCTGCCTTGAAAAAAAATGATGTCAAAACTGTCATTTTAAGCCACTATAACTATCAATGATAGACAAGTCATTTCTTTCAATTGATCAATTGGTGTATTTGCACTTAAAGTGAAAATCAAAGATCCCTAATGATCAGTAATGATGTTCTGAAAGTAAAATGCAAATACTTTATGTATGATTTGTAGGTGATTTAGAGCATTGTAGATTATGATAAGCCAAATTCACTTTGTCATAATTCATCAATAAGTTCATGTATAGTTCACATTCAGAGTATAAAGATTCATGTAAACACTTGTGAGTGCATTATCATTTATATTATATATTTTGCACAATATTGACTAGACTTTTATTTGCTTCAAGTAAATATTATATAAATTCAAGTTCAATGGATTCTTCAGTATGAAATACATTAAACCACATATTTTCCTCTACAAATGCATAGAAAATATGCATATTTTATATTCCATAGTTTATATTACAAATCATGCTTGGGTCAATCATATAGGAACATCTTTAAACACAACCAAATTATATTAACTAAAAGACATTTGGCCAAACATCATTGATTTACACATGGGCATATTATTATTTCTCATAATAATATGTTTGAAGATTGAAGGTAGGCAGTTCCACAATGGTGGCAATGATATTATTATGGCTCTGAAATTTTAAAATCTATTTTTCTATCTTTTTAAGATGTTGATTTTTCTTCTTAGTCTTCTCATTTGTGATCACAGATGGCTTTCATAGGACAGAACTAAGAGATATGCCAACCCCAGACTGGGGCCAAACCTTGTTTTACTCAGCTCAGGAGGTCACTACTTGTTACTATATCTGAAACGAATTTTGTTACCAATGAAAGATAAGAGAATAACTTTTATAGACAATGAACATCATTTGTAAAATAAGTTTTTTCTACAATTGTATTATAAAGTGACATTGTCTTACCATAGTTTCCAGTGACAACTACAACCTGTGTAAGCCAGGAAATTACCCACCATCATCTACATTAATGCTGTCCCTAAGTGGTGCCTCTTACTTTTACTAAGCTGAAGTTTCCAACCTTCCTGCACTTGAGGTATTTGTTTGACAGATTTATGTAACCTGCTTATGTATAATTTCTGAGAAGACTTTATTTCATTTATTAATTAATTTATTTATTCATTTGTTTTTTTATTTATCTATTTATTTATTTATTGCACCATGAAGGGTGTAAGCTAGAAAATAGAGGTATACACTAATGTAATACCTGTGATGCTTCAGGCCAGCAGAACTTTGCCCTTTGCTACAGGAATTTCATTGCAGCTACATCCTCTCTCTAAAACATGAAATTGGAATTGAAGTTCCCCAGCTTGTGTATAACCTATCATAAAGATCCAATAAAACAATTTACCAAATTATATTGCTCTATCATGTATATGTATAAATATATAACAGTTAATCCTGCTATTATGAAAAATTACAGTTTACCAATGAAAACCAAATAAAAATTTTAAAAGGAATAAAAAAACAATGCAAATAATTTGTTTGCCAGCACAATCACATGCCTAAATTACAGTTACATGATGTCAAACCAATGCCAACCTTCACACCTGTGAGTTAGTTTCCATAAGACAACTATAGGAGAGATCTGTGCTACTTTTAAATAATTATTTTAGTAAATCAAAGCATACTTCTGATTGCTGTACCTAAACCTCAACTCCTGGGCCATTCATTTTATAGGACTCTCAATGGTCAAAAATCTAAGGTTCTTGTAACTGGCTTAAATGTTCAAGTAGGATTTCAAGTCCCTTACCTTTTTAGGTTTTGTTATGGTATGGATATGAAGTGTCCCCCCAAAGTTCCTGTGTTAATGCAAGAATATTGCACATAAAATGATTGCATTATGAGAGCTGTAAACTATTCAGTATAACCTAGTTTAAATATACTGAGTGATAACTGTAGGCTGGTGGGGACATGGTTAGAGAACATGGGTCACTGGAGTATTCATCTTCTCTTTGGCCCTTTCCTGTCTGTCTCTGCTTCCTGGCTGCCATGAATGGAGCAGCAGTCCTTCCACCATGGGCCCAGAGAAATGGAGTCAGGGAACCATGGACTAACTTCTGAAACTATGAACTCGAAATAAACTTTTCTTCATCTAAGTTGCTCTTGTTGGGTATTTTAGTCACAGCAATGAAACACTGACTAACACAGGTTTTCTAAAACATAATTGTTAGTCTCTGTCCTTAGTGAGTTATATATAATGAAATTTGTGTCTCAAGTCTTCTCTCTTACAGGAATTAGAATAGTGTAAAGGACCAGAGAGCCCTATCCACTCATGTACTATAAGTTTTCAACCAACAATAGTTCAGCATCATTTATGAGCCAGAGATCTTACTCAAGGTCTACTTCTAATTACCACTACACTTATAGACTATGTGATCAAATTTAGTCTGAAGAATGAAAAAAATAATTTGAGGAAAAACAAAATAAGCTTATTTAAATAACTGAAATATTTTAAAGTTAGTCAATGTAGACTTTGGAGAATGTTAAATAAAGGTTCATGAATATTCAGTGGCTACAAAACATCAAAATAGAAGATAAGGCCTTTTATGTTGCACTTATGTTCCTTTTGGTGTTGATAGGAAAATTGAATCCAGCATTTACTTTAAAAAATGAGACTAATGCCAGACGTGGTGGCACACACCTGTAATTCCAGCAACTTGGAAGGCTCATGCAAGCTTAAGCTTGAGAACAGGCTCAACAATTCAATGATGCTATAAGCAACTTAGTGAAACTCTGCCTCAAAATGAAAAAATAAAATGGCTTTGAAACATGGCTCAGTGGTTAAGTGTTCCTGGGTTCAATCCCTGGTAACCAAAAAAAAAAAGAAAAAGCAAAAATCTATTGAAAGTCAAAATGATAGTTAGATGACTTAATAAAAAGGAAAAATGAAAGATCAGCATCTATATATTAGGAATTAGTGGAAACATGGACTCAGTGTACATAATTAATAGAAAAAGAGAAAGAAAATTATGTGGGTATGAGTATTTTAACAAAATGACAAAATGAATTTAAACTAAATAAAGTGCTGTTTGCACTCTAAGAGACATTTTTAAATTGGTAAACTAGTGTACAGAAAATACAGAAAACCCCACAAAACATTTTTCAGAAAATGTATCAGGTTGTAAGTAAAGGAAACTTTCACATCAGAGGATTAAATTCTTTAGATCGCACTTAATTCTCTTCCTATCTCCCTCTCCTTATTTCTAACAGCCATGGCCTTATTCAGTAAAACTTCAAGCATTATAAACGTTTTAAGATGGTGCACTTTTGACAGTAGTTAATGAAGCCAAACTTCTACCCTGGAGATATTTCCACATTTTGATGGCCAAGCCTTGAGCATCTGCATTTTTGCTTTACTTATGAGTTTTAGGAGGCTCTATGCAGAATCTGTTCACCAGGATTCTGACAGAATGCTACATTTGCAGAGAACACAACACATTTTTTTCCTTCAAGTTCTACTTAGCATGCTTAATCCCCAGTTCTCCTCCCTGCCACCAGCAGAAGTTGATAATTAATGTCTGCATCTCTCTAGATACTTACTGCCCTAGAAACCCCAAGGCAACTGCATGTGCACTTTGCAAAGATTAGTGATCATCCTGGGCAGCCTAAGAAGGAAATGCAGAATGAAAGGCTGGCTTCAAACACCACAGGGACTATCTAGCCTCAAGACCTCCACAGATGACATTTGAACAGTTGCGACTGATTATGATCCAGGGTAGCAGATCTCTCCTAATGCCATCCTAAATGGACCGCAGGTGTTCCTACTTGGGGGAAAGGAAGGGAATGAACTGGCAGAACACACTGACAATGCATTTTCATTACTAAATTGGCTTTTTTAAGGTAGGTCTCCAATATCTTAAAGCCTGGTAATGAAGGCTAATGTTTTTATCTTTCAACAAGTTTAATAAATCAATAACTCTATTTAGGCCAAATTAGATCATACAAATTATTTGAGTCCACAAATGAAAGACAATGTTACAGAAACACAAATGACAAGTCTAAAAAAATTAATTGAGAAAATTCTCTTACCAATTGAAAAAATTGAAACTACTAGGCTCGTGGTATATAAATACATGTTGCACTTTAAACTTCCCTTTAAAGCAGCATATATGTCTTACATGGCTTAAGAAAGAACCTGTCCAATATTACATAGAAGTATTTGCTGCTATTCCAGCAAAAGATGACTGGAAGGGAAAACAAAAAGATTTTCATGACCAAAATATATATGTATATATTTAGCAATGATATAATGCATTTATACTAAAATATTTTACTTTAATTATGGGTTTATGTGTTTGTTCAAATTGTAAGAAAATATGTTTCAGTTGGTTAATAAAATTGTGAAAAAGTATTAAAACCCACAGAGTAACCATTTACTGAGATTACTGGATAGTTTTAGCACAAAAGATTTTAGAATACTGAAGTAAAATTTATGAAAACGTCATTTACCATGAAACATTTAATACTAAAGCTGATCAGAAGAGATTATAAATTAGATTTTAAAAAAGTATTTCTGACACAAAGTAAATAATTTTACTGTGCAGCTTTGAAACACTCTCCAAAACTAATTTATTGATGTTGTTGTTCCATTACACAAAAATGTGATAATTTGTACCAAATTACAACCTGAAAATTAAAATACAAATGTTCTTTCCCAGGTATAAGTATCAGGATTATTTAATTAATGAACTGGGACCTGGAATCTATAATACGTCATTTTTATTTCTGGAATTTTGAGCTGTTTGATAATTCAGGGGGGAAAATCAATTATGCTTTTGGAAGTTAGTTTCTTTATTAGTTTTTAAAGGAACGGTATTGTTTAGATAGTCCATTATTATGTGCGAGGCATTATAATAAGAATTTCCAATAATTAACTCATTTAATAGTCACACACAAAAATACCTATCAGGTAGATACTATACCTATCTTCTCTGTACCTGTGAGAAAACTAAGGCTTAGATAATCTAAACAAAATTACTCATGACAAAATTCAAAGTCACATATAGGAACTTTAACTTTCCTCTCCCTCAGCCTTTATAATTAAAAAATACCGTTTAAATACAACTAATTAAAATATTGAATTTAAATATATAAGTTAAATTTTAAAACCTGAATCTAAATACAACTTGAACTAAAATAAGATTATTTAATCCCTATTTATACAAACACTGTTTCCACAGCAAAGTTTGGTTTTTAGGGTCTGTGCTACAAATATAATAGCTTTTACTTGTGACTCCCAGACAGATTCATATCATTCTAAGCACTGTGCCAAATTGGTGCACATTAGATCTATGGTCACCCCAATCATAAACTGATTCCACTAGCTCTCAGCCTAATTAATTTGAAATGTCATCGCCTAGTTCAAACTAGCTTTCATTGTTCAACTAGCTTTCATTTCATTTCAAAGATCACTCTGACACAGGGTTCCAAAAACACATCTCACTTTGATGACCCAAGAACCTGAAAAATACAAAACATTCATTTGAATGTCTCAGTGGTAGATACAGATGTAGCACAAAGTGTGTGAAATGGTGAGGCAGAGACAAGGAGTCAGATGGTGTTAATCTTCATCCACTGATAGCTGCTTCTGCTGGAGTCTCAAGAAATTTATACAAAGGGGGATTCAGGCCAGCCCCCATCAAATTTCAGATGAATGGAAAGAACAGGAACTGCTCCCAGGCACCACTTCCATCCAAACCAAAAGCCAAGAATAACAGGACTGGACTTTCAGGTTCCTCTCTAATATCACATACAATTCTTTTACAAAATACTTTATACAATATTCTTGCCAGAGGACAATTCTATTTACTTAGCTTTGGCTTCAACTCCATTTCTAAGCAACAGGAATTCTAGAAAAGACTATGCATACAAATGTTTTAATCTATCAAAATAAGATAATCTAGTTTATTAAACATTTGGTATGTAATAGTCCATATATTATTGTTTAGTTGTCATTTTTTTTCCTCACAAATGATTAAAATATATTATGGGAATGGTAATGACACATAATACATATTTAAGTGCTTAATAATTTACATTTTGTTAATTATTTTGACTGATTTGGGGTAAAGATTGTTACAACACATAAGCAGACCATCTGTCACTGTTAGAATTATTAATAAATACTTCCTGAACTAAGTATTTTAATTAAAAATAAAATGCTGCATATATTAAGGCCCATCTTAAGTGGCGTATCCAGCTGCCAATCCCTAAATAGTTTAAAAATATTACAAACTTTTATTCCTGAGAAACTTCCTGGATCTGGATGATTAGTGAGCAATCTGTTGAGTCCTCTAATGCCTTCTGCTGTGGAGGATCCAAGAGTATATGAATCAATAAAAAATATATCCCCTATTCTATATATGGTTTCACAAAATTACCCAGAGTTAGGACCAGAGCTTCAAGCCTTTCTGCTTTTTAACTGTATTCTCTCTCTTTTTTTAAGCCTTTATCTAGGGAAGAAGAGCAATTGGTGCAAGCCTGCCTTTATCTAGGGAAGAAGAGCAATTGGTGCAAGCCATCTGACAAATCAATTCCTTTAGAGATCATGAACTTCATGATAGTGTATTGTGAAAATCAGGCATTTGCAGTCCCAAAACCAAGGTTTGAATCTTCCCTCTTTATTTTCTCTCTGTGTGACCCTCAGAAATTTTCTCAATCATTCTGTGCCTTAATGTCATCAGCAATAAATTGAGAACAGTCACAGTATCTCCTTCATTTGGGTTATCTGAGAATTAAACGTTAATAGATATATAGGAATTGGAAAAGCCCCTATGACAAAATTAGATTCTTAGTTAATGATGGCTCTTGGAAGTATTATTTCAGTATATTCTCATGACTCAAAGTACTGTCTCAACTTTTCTTTGAAGACTGCCTTTTTGAAAGAGGAGTCACAGTTCTTTGAATTTTCTTGAAGATGTTACATCTTCCATTTTTGAAGTGTGAACTGATTTTTTTACTTTGAAATACAATGTTGATTGGAGAAAAGAGAATGAGAAAAGTAAAGAAACTTGGTAATACCATTTGAATCAAAAAGGACACATGATAAAGAAAGAAATATGTATGTACAGTTTCTAAATTTTAAAAAATGCTACATAAATGCATGAGTTCCCTTCTTCTTTAAACACAAGTTCAACAAATAGAGGTGATACCTGTAAAGACTGGATTACCAGAAGGAGATGAATTAAAGCTGCTCGGCAACGCTTTATTGGAAATACATGCTTTCAGGCTGAATTCTCCCGTCCATCAGAGTGTGTCCAGGAGAAATGGCGCGGGGGCTCTGGTGTAGAGAGAATTTCAAAAGGCCTGGTCAGGAAGGGGAGGTCTTGGGGGCAGAAAGAGAAGGCCAGAGTCCTTCCTGGATAAGTCAGGAAAAACCCGCTGATTGACAGGAGGTGTGTCTACTGGTGATGTCTGCGTCTGGCGGGCAGCTCCGTTTTGTAGCTGCCCTGATCCTGGACCCTGATCCGACCTAACATCACCACCAGTTACCTGTGACGAGTTCTGCTTCCTCACATGTTGAAGTATAACATTAGAGAAGCACACCAAGGCAAGCATTTACTCAGAGTTTATTTAAAAGGGGTAAAATAGACTTCTCCCAGGGAGGGAGAATGGAGCCATAGCTGGTATCCTGGTATCCCAAGAAGTACAAGTTTTTTGCCTTTTTATATGTCCTAGGCTTCCTTTTTTTTCCCTGCTCTCTTCCCATTATCTCTCCTTCCTGTCTATGTGACTAGGCCCAGGAGATGCTCAGTGGGATGACCAAAAAGGTAAATGCACATTATGGAGGAAGGGCCCAGGTGGAGTGATTTGGGCAGGAAGAGGGATGTAATTAGCAACTCCCTGTAGGGAGAGAATATCCCTGGGACAGGTTACCTTAGCAACTGGTTGGAGCTGGGGCAGGTTATCCTAATAAGAGTGGAGGAAGGGCCCTGAAGGCATTAGCATGTCAATCTCTCTGAATTCCCAGACCCAAACTGGCCTCCTTGATCCGATCTGACTCAATTTACCTATCTACACTGACTGCCTGTCTAATTCTGGCTTCAGAGGGGGGACAGTCAAGAAGGAAAAGCAGGAAGGGAGAGATGGTGGAAGGGAAAGGAGTTTGAGGAAAAATTTTTAAAAAGGAGAGAAACTCAAGAAAAGAATAAATATAAGGGAGACTCAGAAAGTGTCAAGAAATGTAGAATTCTAAATACCACCTCTAAAGTGTGTGTGGGGGGCCCTTCTTTAAAATGTTAGAACTTGGAGACTTAAAGTTTAGGTTGTACACATGATGGTGCTGTTAACATGCATGAACTCAGACCCCTAGAATACTACAGCAA